>VATE01000272.1:0-17166 GCA_008065195.1 Metschnikowia amazonensis | reverse complement strand
AAAAAAATATTCATACCAATATTTCAAAATTATTCAAACTAGTGCGACAAAATTATTCATACCAAATGGCATAATGTTTCACACCAACTTTTAATAGAGTTAATAATCAGAAAGTTTAAATTCTAGAAGATTACTCTTATATGCTATTCTTAGAATCTCTTAATCAGTGATCGAAACGGACAAAACTAAAATAGTTTCCATGTTATGCTGTATAATAAAACTTGTACTTGGTATGAATAATTTTGTAATATTGGTATGAATAATTTTGTAATATTGGTATGAATATTTTTGAAATATTGGTATGAATAATTTGGAAAAATACTGTATATTAAGACTTGAATTTGGTATGAATAATTTTGAAAAAAACTGTAATTTGTCGCACTTGATTTAATAATTTTGAAATATTAGTATGAATAATTTGTCGCTGGTTTGAATAATAAAGAAAAACACTGTAAGACATGACTTCCTTTTAAAGTCAGTCAAAGCTGGTGAGGAATCAAGTTTCCATCCAATTTGGGTATGGCCTCTTTATCAGTAGGCAGACCAAGACCGTACAATTCTGACTTAGATGACACAAAACAAATATGAAATATCATATGAATATGATATCAAATATCAAATCAAATATCATATTAATATCCAATCAAATATGAATATGATATCAAATATCAAATCAAATATCATATTAATATCCAATCAAATATGAATATGATATCAAATATCAAATCAAATATCATATTAAATATCCAATCAAATATCATATTAAATATCAAACCAAATATGAAAATCAAGTACCAAGTATGAAAATCAAATATCATATCATATCATATCATATCATATCATATCATATCATATCATATCATATCATATCATATCATATCATATCATATCATATCATATCATATCATATCATATAATATCATATCATATCATTTCATATCATTTCATATCATATCATTTCATATCATTTCATATCATTTCATATCATTTCATATCATATCATATCATATCATATCATATCATATCATATCATATCATATCATATCATATCATATCATATCATATCATATCATATCATTTCATATAATATCATATCATATCATTTCATATCATTTCATATCATTTCATATCATTTCATATCATATCATTTCATATCATTTCATATCATTTCATATCATTTCATATCATATCATATCATATCATATCATTTCATATCATATCAAATTGTTAGATTCTTTGGGTAACATTTGATACTAAATACTTAAGACTGTTTGTTGATGGGTCATTTTATAGCCCCAAGGGATGTGTCATAATTGCTGGCTGCTGGCTGTAATTGCCAACTCGACCCGAGTGGGCCAGTGTGGCTGTGTATAAGGGGATCATATCATATCGTCAATTGTCTTGGTGCAGCTCTCGGTTGGATAGTATATCTCTTGAATACTTGAATTCATGCGGTACAGAAAACTTCTCAACCTCTTTTCCTCGTTAGAAAAAGATATTCCGATTCCATTCAATGCTAGCCTGTTTCTATTTTTGATTCATGAAAAGTCGAGATCAAAATGTTTCAGAGCCAAACGATGGTCTTCGATGGACCCGAAGCAAGTGTTTCACGTTGGTTTTACCTTGATTATGGTATACGTGTTCAATAGAACACTGGTTCATGGGTAGTTGTGAAGAAGCCTAGACTGGCTGACTGGTCACGAGTGTGGCTAGAATCTAGGCTGGCTGGCTTAATCAATATTGGCTAGATTCTAGGCTGGCTGGCTGGCTGGACTGGTGCACTGGTGTTAGATCATGGCCTAGACTGTTGGACTGGCTGGATGGTGTACTGGTGTGGAATGACAGGTGTTATTTGGCTGGATGGTGTACTGGTGTGGAATGACAGGTTATGGCTGGGTGGAATCACGTGCGCGCGAGTTCCGGGGGCGCGCACGTGCGCTCACGTGCAGTGGACTCATCCATTTGCGGGGGTAGCGCCGCGCAGCTCCGCCTGCCTAAGCAACTATGGTCAGATCGGCCACCGGAGTAGCCTATTGCCGCTGAACATCACGCCACTTCACCCTTCATCGGCAACACCCGAGAATAGGTCCAGGCATATTAGTACCGGCCACCCGTACACCACGTGGGAAACCTCCGCACCTCCCAAGGCGGTGTCCTAAAGCGGTCATCTGAGGCGCACCTCTGATCCGCTTTCCTTCCCTAGTATGAGCAGCTAATAATCAACTACCAATAGTTCCATTTAAAAGACTTTAATTTTTCAAACTCAAACAAAAATCATTTTCTAAGTAGCAGCCAAAAAGAGTAGCCGAAACTTTAGACGATTTAACATGAGGAGGAACAGTAGTAAAGAGCGAGACGGTCGTAAAGGAGAATGCGAAGCCATGTTTTACATTTTTTGACTATGCGTCTGTGCGGGCTTACACAGTCTCATCACCAAAATTACTTTTCAAATCCACGCACCAATTTAAATCGGTAAAAGAATTTTGATTACACGATTATAAATTATAATTAATTTTTGTTTTATAAATATTTTTATATTTTTAGAAGTTTTAGAAGTTTTAGAAGTTTTAGAAGTTTTAGAGTTTTAGAGTTTTAGAACTTTTAAAACTTTTATAACTTTTTATAACTTTTTATCATTTCTTTTCTTCCTATTTCTTCCTATTCCTTCCTATTTCTTCCTATTCCTTCATATTCATTCCTATTCCTTCCTATTCCTTCATATCATTCCTATTAAATCTTTCCTAAACCTTCCCTTTTAATTTTCCTATTCTTTCCTTCTTACCAACTTTATTTTATTTTATCTTTAGTGTTAATCTTAATCTTAAATTTTAAATCTAAAAATATATTATCAGTCAACTTTAAACTTATTGTGTGTGTTGTCTTTTTGTTTGTTTGGTTTGTGCCTTTCTTTGTAAATGCTCGTGCCTTTATTTGTAAGTGTTCGTGCCTGTATTTTACGTGCTTGTGCCTGTTTTTTACGTGAATTTACCAGTTTTTAAACCAGTTTTTACCAGTATTTAAACCAGTTTTTACCAGTACTTAAACCAGTTTTTACCAGTATTTAAACCAGTTTTTACCAGTATTTAAACCAGTTTTTACCAGTATTTAAACAGTTTTTACCAGTATTTAAACAGTTTTTACCAGTATTTAAACCAGTTTTTACCTCTTTACCTACTTTTCTATTTATCCATATCACTGTGGGCTTATTTGGGTTTGCACATGGTGTTGTGTTAATGCCCTAAGCGAGTATTGTGCGGGTCTGGATGGCATGGTTGACTCGTCTTGGTTGCGGCTAAGTTGCGCATCGGCTATGGTTGCGCTGACGTCGCGACGCACCCTCGGTTTGGTCATGTCGGTTAGCCAAAAAAGTTCGGTGTTTACGAAATATTTTTGAATTCCGGTTAATTTTACTACTTTGAACGAGCCCTAGGTTTGCACATTACGCATGATAGTATTTTTGACCTGAAACAAGGACTAATGTGGACTTCCTTAAGCTTCACCTAATTCTCCCCAAATCCACACCCTTCTAATTCTCCTTTTACCCTTGTAGTTCACCCTTCTAGTTCTCACCCTTCTAATTCTCCCTTTACCCAAATTCTCACCCTTCTAATTCTCCCTTTACCCAAATTCCCACCCTTCTAATTCTCCTTTTACCCAAATTCTCACCCTTCTAATTCTCCTTTTACCCAAATTCTCACCCTTCTAATTCTCCTTTTACCCTAATTCTCCTTTTACCCTTCTAGTTCTCACCCTTCTAATTCTCCCTTTATCCTTACCTATTCCCCTCCCGCACCTACACCATTTAATACCATCTATATTTACCTTCTATTTACCCATGAGCTTTCACTCTAACGGTACTGTCGCCAATCCGTGGATGGCTGCGTCCGTTCCCTATTTCATTCGGTCGTCTTTCGCCTCAGGCGAAGCTTCCGCTTTTTTTGTTTTCTTGATATTTCGTAATTTGTTTCATAATTTTTTCGTTTTTTTTCGTTATTTTTGTTTTCGTAATTTTTTGGCTTTTTGCTTTTCCTTGTTACATCACCCCCGTTAACCATAAGCGGTAGTTCTGTGACGTTGAAGATAGCAGCGGCAACTGTGACACTGGCAGGCTGAGCGAGTAGTTCAATGAAAAATCAAGGAGACCCTTGGTTTCGTTGTAGTTGACGGGAAGCACCAAAGGCGAGGCACTGGGCTCCACCAAAGGAGCCGCTGATGCCTGGTACAATGAAGGCGTGAGCAAGGGCGACGCCATGTTGGAGTTGTGTGATTGTGAAAGATCAACGGCTGTGTTTTCATCTTTTTCTTTGCATGCTGTGGAGCAGTACACTGAGTTCTGGCTGCACAACTGATCACAAGAAAGACAGTAGCTGTTGAAGGCGTCGGAATCCATGATGTGTTGAAGAATTAGCCTTGTATGAATGTAGTTTATAGTTGGTAGGCCTAAGCGACTTGTAAAAGGAGGCGAGGCGAGGCGAGGCGAAGGCGTGACGTAGACGTAGACGTAGACGAAGACGACTGGAGATTCGTATTCAGATTTGGTTCGTAAAGACTGATCGTAAATGGTTCGTAGCTCGAGACTTGTTTGTAGACTCGTGACTTGTTCGTAGTTCCACTTGTTCGTAGTTCCACTTGTTTGTAGTTCCACTTGTTTGTAGTTCCACTTGTTTGTAGTTCCACTTGTTCGTAGTTCCACTTGTTCGTAGTTACAACTTGTTCGTAGACTCGTGACTCAATAGGAGCAGACTCGTATAGGAGAAAACTCAAATAGGACAAGACTCGTATAGTAAGTGACGTGTAGTAAAGACTAGTGGAGAAAGACTCGTGTAGGAATGAGAAAAAGCGGCTAGGCTACATTTATATATGAGGTGTGGTGCAAGTCACGTTTTATTTATAGAAGATCTAGATGAGCAAGGAGCCACACAACCGGGGTAGCGTTGAGGCCCGCCGTACATCCGTCGCCACGTCTGCACCCTCGGAACTCGCAGGGGTGCGTGGACAAACGGGGTAGCGCACGGTGCGCGCGCTTAAATCTCCTAGATTCGGCCACAAACACTGCCCACTTCCGGGGGCTCGCCACCTCCCGCAATTCCGGCCTCTCTTCCCCGTGGTAACCACTCTTTGGGGTCGCAACCACCCCAACGTGCCTCCCAACACCCCCAAACTTGGCCGTATGCACCACGTGCCCCACACCCGGTGCGCTGCCATGCTCTCCTATTCCTTGGCTCCAATCGGAGGAGCCCCCGGATCCTTTGGTCCGCTTTACATTTGCTTGGTTGTAAATAGTCATCTTCCTAGCTCTATGTAGTTCCTATGCTTCCTAGCTCTATGTATTTTCTATGCTTTCTAGCTCTATGTACTTTCTATGCTTTCTAGCTCTATGTATTTTCTATGCTTTCTAGCTCTATGTATTTTCTATGCTATCTAGCTCTATGTATTTTCTATGCTTCCTACCTCTATATTCCCTATGCTTCCTACCTCTATATTCCCTATGCTTCCTACCTTTATGTTCTTCCTATGCTTCCTAGCTCTATGTTTTTCCCATGCTCCCATGCTCCCATGCTGCCCACGCCTTACTCCTGCCTTTGTGATCTCTTATGCCTAATTGGTAAATTCTAGTTCAATATGTCAAATCCTGCTTCGGGATATGTTTCAATATTTGTTCTAGATCTCTATCAGGAAATTGATTCTGGGTTTCTCAATGCAGAATGGGCTTAGCCGCCCCCTTTGCCCTTTGAGGAAAGGGGTGCCAGGAGGGAGGGGAGAGAAGAAGGTGTACGGGTGTGGATAAGCTTTCCTTATGTGCAGGTGCCCAAAAAGCTATCTAACAATGACATTCTGCTTTGGCATGACACGGCTTTACGTTATATTACAGAGCGTCACGTGCATTGAGCCTCCCCTATTCATTCATAACTCATTGGGGGTTTGTGGGCGAGTGCCAAGGTTTTTGAGACCGCTTCAGCTATGAATCATTAATGTTTCATTGATACTCAAAAGTCTTCATAAGCTTGATGGATTTCATTGTGAGTCAGCTGTCATTGATGTGTCATTAATGACTCATTGTTATTGACGGCCCATGTCTCATCCAGGTCTTATCGATATGTCAATCTCATGTATTGCCGGCTATAGGCAAGTGGCACAATTCTTGGTTGCCGTCTGCATTACGACGAGCTCCTTGCTGTTATAAGCCACACCACGGTGTTGCAGAGGTACGGGTGTGGCAGGGTCTAGACTGGTTGAAAGTGCAGGGCTTTGATTGTGTGGCCTAGACTCCGCAATGGAAGTGCATTTGTGTGGCAGGGCGTGATCAAATCTCAAAGTTGTACATGGACCACTCGGACCGGGAGGGTATATCCGAGGGCATTGTTCACGTGGCCGGGCCAGCAGAGTGTTGGCAGGACTGCATGAGGGGTGATTATGTGTGTTTCAGATAATGGGTTCGGATGCCATATCCGAGGGCCCCCGTGACTGACTTCCGGGGGCACGTTGCGGCTTGTCCAATTTAATTTGCGCATTAATTTGCGCACCGCCCCCCAACTTCCGAGGGCTTGCTGCATAACCTGCCCATATTGTCTATTCCCCGCTACAACACGTTTCCTTGCACTCCTGAAAAGGCCATCAATAATACCATTCCCTTGGTTATGGCTTTGGGCCTGCGTGCTTGGTGCGTGCAACGGCCTGATTTGGATTCTGAATGGTTGAGGCGGTGTTGTGCGTTTCATCTTCAAATTTGCCTAGCAACCGTGTATGCGCACTCTACTTGTGTTAAGTGCTTTTCTACTCGGATGAGAAAAGATTTCGCTCGTCTTGCAACGAGCAACCCATTCCATTTTCGCACTCCAGCTGCGGATCATTACAAAAGATCCCAAATGGGCCACTTGGAAACTTGCAACATGTCCCGTTTAGGAAATTTAATTTCTTTTCAATTTTGAACACTAGAAAATGCAAAACTCCCCTAAACTCATTAACTTTCCTAAAGTACGGGATCACCGGCATCATTGACCTCATGCACACACTGTGGCGCATTTAGAATGCGGCATGCACTCGGATATCGCTTCCGAAGACGCGCATATTGGCTAATGCGCAGACTGCATACAGTACCTTCTATCCCGTTCTCTAACGTTCTGTACATTGCTTGGCAAGCTCACAACCATTTCCAACGGCACTAGTGCCTGAAAATTTTGCAACCCCGGCTACGGACACCCTCCAGTCATGCAGCTGCGGATTTTTCTTCGTGTGGCTCTTTCTCGTCTATTACTACATTCAGTCCTGCACATACCATGGGAATTTATGGGTCACGTGACCGGCTTTTTTCCCTTCCCCTTTTCTTTCGCTTCACCCGTTCTTTCCTCCGCTCTATTTCCTTCCGGTCTATTTCCTCCGCTCTATTTCCTCCGCTCTATTTCCTTCCGGTCTAATTCCTCCGCTCTATTTCCTCCGCTCTATTTCCTTCCGCCCTATTTCCTTATTCCCCTTTTTTCTATTCCTGGAAGCGGATTTCTTCTTTGTGGCTGTTTTGATTTACCGAGCCGACCTCTGCTGATCTAGCACTGCATCGTGTTCTGAAGTTACCAGTTCAGGGACTTGATCTGCGGTGCGGGAGCTTGGAGACGGGCACCCGTACCTCCGGGGTAAATGATTGCGAACAAATAGAAGGATCAAAAGCAAGGGACTATGGCTGAAACAGATTCAGGAGAATACTAAGAATTGAAGATATAAGTTTAGAATGATTAATGTTAAGACAGTGAAATATGAAGTATAGATTGATATTAGTGAAGTGAAGTATAGTTTTTTTGATATTAGTGAAGTGAAGTATAGTTTTTTTGATATTAGTGAAGTGAAGTATAGTTTTTATTGATATTAGTGAAGTGAAGTATAGTTTTTATTGTTATTAGTGAAGTGAAGTATAGTTTTTATTGATATTAGTGAAGTAAAGTATAGTTTTTATTGATATTAGTGAAGTGAAGTATAGTTTTTATTGATATTAGTGAAGTATAGTTTTTATTGTTATTAGTGATGTGATGTGATAATCACTACTGACTTTTCTTGGATCCATATAGTGTACAGGGTTTTAAAGTATTCAAACCAGTGCGACAATATGCAAACCATTCAATTTTCTCACTTCGCAATCTTTCAAACCATTCAAATTTCTCACTTCGCAATCTTTCAAACCTTTCAAATTTGCAAATCTTTCATACAAATGACGAAATGTTCACACCACTTTTTAGAATTCAATAATCAGAAATTTATATCTGGAGATTGATTATATATGCTATTCTTGGAGTTTCAATCAACGGTCGAAACCAAAAAACCAAAGTGGTTTCCATGTTATTCTGTAAATCAACTTGTATTTGGTATGAGTAATTTTCACTGGTACACTGTTTTTCAAAATTATTTATACCAGTGCGCAAAATTATTCCAATAATTCAAAATATTCCCAATAATTCAAAATATTCCCAATAATCCAAAATATTCCCAATAATTCAAAATATTCCCAATAATTCAAAATATTCCCAATAATTCAAAATAATTCAAAATATTCATACCAATATTTTTGTCGCACTGGTATGAATAATTTTGTTGTATTGGTATGAATAATTTTGAAAAATACTGTATGAATAATTGCGCGCTGGTACAGTAGTTTTTAAATTGCTCATACCAGTGACAAAATATTCATACCAATATCAAATTAACCAATGTCAAATTATCCAATATCAAATTATCCAATATCAAATTATCCAATATCAAATTATCCAATATCAAATTATCCAATATCAAATTATCCAATATCAAATTATCCAATATCAAATTAGTCAAACCAAAGAGTTTAAATTTACAGCATAACATGAAAACCACTTAGTTTTGTCAGTTTGCTCGTTGATTGAAAGACTCCAAATAGTATACAGTATTTTTCGATATTATTCATACAATATTTCAAAATTTTTCATACCAGAGCGATAAAATTATTCATACCAAATACAAGTTATATACAGCATAACATGGAAACTAGTTTAGTTTTGCCCGTTTCGACCGTTCATTGGAATACTGCAAGAATAGTGTATATAAGCAATTGTCTAAATAAAATTTCTGATTACTGAATTCCATTAAAGTTGGTGTGAAACATTATGCTATTTGGTTTAAATAATTTTCACACTTGTTTTGTCAGATATTACACTACCTACTGGCCCAAATAACTACGTTGTGCGATTAGAAGAGGAACCACGGTAGACTTTGTCTAATGAGACCACGTGCTCTCCTTATATACAGTCGCCTTGACCAGACATGGCTCACAACAGTCAGTTTGATAACAAGCTAGCAAACATAATAAGCAGCCAGTTTCATAACAAGCTAGCAAACATAATAAGCAGCCAGTTTCATAACAAGCTAGCAAACATAATAAGCAGCCAGTTTCATAACAAGCTAGCAAACATAATAAGCACCCAGTTTCATAACAAGCTAGCAAACATAATAAGCAGCCAGTTTCATAACAAGCTAGCAAACATAATAAGCAGCCAGTTTCATAACAAGCTAGCAAACATAATAAGCAGCCAGTTTCATAACAAGCTAGCAAACATAATAAGCAGCCAGCATTATGGATGGTTCTCTCTCGGACTATATAATTACCTAGATTCCCACTTATTGGGAAGCCATCAGCGAATACACACGTGATAGGTAAACAGACGTTACTAAAGAATCTAACACGTTTGAATAATTTTCGCACTGCTTTGAAATTACACTTTGAAATTACACTGCTTTGAATATTTTGAAAATACTGTAGTGATATGGTGAACGGTGACTGGCCCATGTCATGAAATTCACTCTTGCTTTCTGCCGCTCACGTGATTCTGGTCAGTCAGATGCTGGACTCCGATCTTTGCCCAGATCATAAATTGGAAAAAAAAGACTCCCTCCAAAACAACATCCTTACCTCCCGTGAGTCAGCTAACTAAGGTAAGATATCTTCAAGTAGATGATACCTTTTTAGTGATAACGGGGTTCTTAAGGTACACTAGACCACTATTCAGAAGACCACTACTCAGAAGACCACTAGTCAGAAGACCACTAGTCAGAAGACCACTAGTCAGAAGGCCACTACTCACAAGACCACTACTCACAAGACCACTACTCACTACACCACACTACAGTGTTTTCAAAGTTATTCAACCAGTGCTACAATAATTCAACCAGTGCTACAAAATTATATCCAAATGCAAGCTTAAAATACAGCATAACATGAAACTACTTTGGTTTTGTTCGTTTGCAGAATAGCATGTATAAGCAATAATCCAGATATAAAATAATTTATTACTGAAATCTATTAAAGTTGGTTTGAATATTTTGAAATATGTATGAATAATTGTCGCACTAGTTTGAATATTTTGAAATATGTATGAATAATTTTCGCACTGGTTTGAATATTTTGAAAACACTGTATTATTCAAACTAAAGAGTTATAATATACAGGATAACATGAAAACCACTTAGTTTTGTCCGTTTGCCCGTTGATTGGAAGACTCCAAATAATATAACAATCTCCAGATATAAAATTTCTGATTACTGAAAACTATTAGAATTTGGTGTGAAACAATGCCATTTGAATGTTTCGCACTGCTTTGAAATTACACTGCTTTGAATATTTTACAGTATTTTTCAAAACTATTCATACCAATTCTTAAAAGTTTCGTACCACTTCACACAATCTTTCAAACCAAATGACGAGATGTGACAAACTTTTTTAGAAGTCAATATTCTAAAATCTTAATCTAGAGGATTGCCTCATATTTCCTCATTTGGAAGTCTTTCAATCAAGGGTCAAAAGGGCAAAACTGAACTAGTTTCCATGTTATCTTGTGTATAAAAACTTGTATTTGGTTTGAATATTTGATGTATTGGTTTGAATTTTACACTGGTTTGAATTTTACACTGGTTTGAATTTTACACTTTGAATTTTACACTTTGAATTTTACACTGCTTTGAATTTTACACTGATTTGAATTTTACACTGGTTTGAATTTTACACTGCCTCGAATTTCGCACTGCTTTGAAGAACAAAAAATGCCTAAAATTTTATTATAAATTCGAATACCCGGTAAAAGTAATAAAAAGTTTGTGTATTTTATAGGGCATTAAATTTAACTTAGTATAAAAGAGATTATATATTTGATCCATAAAAAATAACTATCTTTATGACTTAAGGTGGGCGGGTATTATGTTTTCTTTTTTTATTATAGGTATAGACTAAATGATAGTTGGCATTTATAATTATTTGCGTATTCGCATATATTTGCTTAAGATATAGTCAGACCTTAGTTGAAAAAATACAGAAATATATATTACTAATAAATTAAAATGAATAATAAGTTAAAATTATTTATAGGTGTAAGATAACTTAAATTCTTGTAAAAGGGAATTATAGTTCAAAAAAATGAGTCATTAAATGGAGTTAAAAACTATTTAGGGTATTCGACACTGGTTACAATAATTTTCGCAGTGGTTTGAATATTTCGCGCTGCTTTAAACACTGGTTTGAATATTTCGCGCTGCTTTAATATTTCGCGCTGCTTTAAACACTGGTTTGAATATTTTGCACTACTTAAATATTTTACACTGGTTTGAATATTTCGCACTGCTTAAACAATTTACACTGCTTTGAATACAGTATTTTTCAAAAATATTCATACCAGTGCGACAAAATTATTCATACCAATATTAAAAAATTATTTAACCAAGTACAAGTTTTAATTTACAGGATAATATGGAAACCACTTTAGTTTTGTTTTTTCGACAGTTGATTGGAAGACTCCAAGAATAGAATGTATAAGCAATCGTCAAGATATAGATTTTCTGAATACTGAATTCTATTAAAGTTGGTGTGAAACATTATGCCATTTGGTATGAATAATTTTGATGAACTGGTATGAATAATTTTGAAAAAGACTGTATTTCGCACTGCTTTACTGCTTTGAATATCACACTGCTTTCAATAATTTTGAAAAACACTGTAGTGCGATACCAATGGTGGATTTAACAGTTTAGTAGACTCAGTATTAGAGGAACTAACTTATAGACTAAGAACTCAGACTTGTTACTGTAGACTCAGTAGTATTAGTAGTAGAGAACCAGAACTACCCCAAAAATTTCATTTCAACAGGTCTCTTCAGTACCATGGGTAGTGCGATACTCATACTCTGCAACCTACAACTTAAATTCCCTACAACTTAACACTTTTGCTATTCCCTATTTCAAACTCTAACTCTAATACATATGGTCATCTTCTCTATAATCAGCTCAGACACTGGTCTCAATTGAATTACGTCCATCAGTCTCAAAGCCATAAATTAATATTCACTTAGCTACTTATGTATCGCTGCTAAAATGGGAATCAAGCATGGGAAGGCACTTAAAATAAGAGTGCACACCCACAATAAGAGTTAGGTAAAAACTGGAAACTCATTAAACTTTTTGGGTGCTGCTCTGTAATTCTGGTAGTCTTTTCTTCTTCCTTTTTCCTAGCCTCCCCCCTATGATCAGCACGGAGATTCTCTTAGCCTTCTCATAATCACGTTCCTTCTCTTCTTTTATCAGTAAGCTCCTTTGTTCATGCATTCTTGAACTTGTATCGTAACTGGTCCAAAAGCCCGATCTCCCTCTTCATATCTAAATATGACTTCCTCACATACACCACCAACAAGAGGTTCAAGAGAGGCACGCCTAGGAAAAGAAACCACGGCCAGGGACTTCCCAAAAGCGAAACAAAAAGCTGTACTAGTATCACAGCTGTCAATAACGCCACGCCCCGGAAAGATACCATGCGGAGGATGTAGACACTTAAATTGGAGTCACCTTGAGGACGTTCCCTCTTCAGCAGCCACTCGGGAAACTCAAACACTCCGTTTATAAGTACCAATACATTGGCCACAATCAAAAGAGCCACCAGGTTGGGCCGGAGCCGGGGCTTGGCTATGATGGTGACTAGCGGCAATTCAGCAAGTATCCATAGGGTCAAGAGCCGAAGCAGCCAGCGGAGCCGGCGGTTATTGTCGCCATTGAAATGCTTGATAATGAGTTTCTGGTCATCGGAGTCTATGGGGTCGGAGCTGGACTCTGAGAGAATGGCTCTATCCACACGCCGCTGCCTCATGGGGGTGATGTATCCGTGCGATCACTAGATATGATGTGCACGTGCGAGTCGCGTGATTAATGGATCACGTGATGTCCATCACGTGACCTGACAATAAACACATTTACTGACACCTTGTGAAACCTCAGTACACATGAAATGCACTGCTCTACTGAATTCCACTAAATTATTGTGTCATTCTACAGTCTTTTTCAAAATTATTCATACCTTTCAAAATTATTCATACCAACTACAAGTTAATTCACAGCATAACATGAAAACTACTTTAGTTTTATCTTTCGCGACCCTTGATTGGAAGACTCCAAGAATATTATATAAGAGCAATCGTCTAGCTATAAAATTTCTGATTACTGACATCTATTAAAAGTTGGTGTGAAACATTATATTTGGTTTGATAATTTTGTCGCACTAGTTTGAATAATTTTGAAATCTTGGTATGAGTAATTTTTTCGCACTGGTACATTATTTTCAAAATTATTCATACCAAATGGCATAATGTTTCACACCAACTTTAATGGAATTTAGTAATCAGAAATTTTATTTCGTCAGTTGCTTATATACACTATTCTTGAAGTCTTCCAATAAATGGTCGAAACGGGCAAAACTAAAGTAGTTTCCATGTTATGCTGTATATTAAAACTTGTACTTGGTATGAATAATTTGTAATATTGGTATGAATAATTTTGTCGCACTAGTATGAATAATTTTGTCGCGGTATGAATAATATTGAAAAATACTGTAATTCAAACTTCAATCCAGTGCGACAATTATCAACCAATAATCAAATTTCGATTTCGCACAATCTTTTAAACCAATGACGAAATGTTTCACACCAACTTTTTAGAATTCAATATCCAAAAATTTTAGTTTAGAGGATTGCCCTATATACTGCATGGGATTCCTTCAATTAACGATCAATTACGGACTACTTTTCATGTTATCTGTATATCTTGTATTGGTTTGAATAAATTTGAATTATTGATATGTACTTTTTTTCGCGCTGCTTGAATAATCTAAACACTGTACTTCATAAATGCACAATGTTTCACCAACTCATAAATTTAATATTCAGAAATTATAATCTAGACGATTGTTTATATTTTTATACTTGAAGTCTCCAATCAACGGTTGAAATGGCAAAATTAAATCAATTTCCATTTTAGTGTATATATAAAGTTGTATTTGGTTTGGATATTTTGTCGCACTGGTTTGGATATTTTGTCGCACTGGTTTGGTTATTTTGTCGCACTGGTTTGGTTATTTTGTCGCACTGGTTTGAATAATTTTGCAAAACACTGTACATTTCTACAAAATGCGAAGACTCTAACGTACCTACAAACCTTAACCCATGTGTAAAATCACACACTATAGCAAAGAGCAAAGAAAACACTACGCTGTTCTTAGTGTAACTCAAAACTTAATTTCTGGGCATATGAGTATCAGCCGAGAATGAGATAGTAGAGAGTACACATATGTAGAGTGTGTATGTAGAATCTCACTACCCTGTAATTATAACTGATAGTAGAAACTTAACACCCACTTCATAATACCGCTAGTGTGAATCAAGAAATCTTTCAAAACTGTACCAGTAGTTTAACTCCGAATGTGAATACACCCGAGTCTGTAATTCTCTAAGGACCATCACATAGACAATACATAAAACGCAAAAGAATCAGTACTTGACCAAATTGTATGATGATTCTCTCGAATCAGGTGTTAGTATGAAAGCTTGTTGATTGAATCAATTGGAGCTGGTAACTATACTTGAGCTTAACTAATCCACCAGGACGATTCCCAGAAGGTATTAGGCTTTTTAAAATTGACAGCTTATTTTAGATAGTCATAGTGTCTGTCATAGTTTGAATCAGCCATAAAAGACAATAGGCAGATCAAACAAAGGCCTGGAAAAGTCCACTATGTAGGGTAATTTCATTGAATATCAAACCAATCCACCCTTCCCACAACCATATGCATTAGGAAAGTCAGATAGTGATCGAATCCAGAAAGATCAGAAGTATCACACTTTCTCTAATTTTCTAATTTTCTTTCTCTAATTTTCTTTCTCTAATTCTCTTCCTCTAATTCTCTTTCTCTAATTCTCTTTCTCTAATTCTCAAATTCATCAGGCCTTACGGTCAGGGGAGAAAAGAATCCTGGATGATAGTCTGAACTCAGGCGCACACGGGCGAAAATGTTGGAGTTTTAACCATAGAAGTTCTCCTCCTTTGCTTTCGGAAGAAGGGTGATATTGGTCGAAGACCAATATGATCATTCTAATGTTTATGAATCTTCAAGTTTATCCTTCATGCGATCCGTACCCATACTTCACGCTTTTATATTTCCTATCTGTATACCTATACTAGGAATTTGCCAATTAACTATCCGTTCCTTATTGATACCGCTCAACCAAAGCGGGCCCTCCTCAATATATAGTTCCCCAGTAACCATGGCAATTGGCTGCACCTCCTTTGTCTTGTATATAATCCAGTTTCATCTGCACTCTGAAACATGTAGCACTTATGCGTAATCCTGCATCTGGTCGCCATACTGCATATACCATGCTCACATATTCATCACCATGCTCACATGTTCAACAGAAAACTACGCCGGAGGTACGGGTGTATAGTATTTACAGTGTATTCAAAATATTCAAAGCGCGCAAAAGATTTCCAACCAGAAAATAGAAAGTTTAAAATAATTCAAAGTTTCGAACCACTTCGCACAGATTTCAAACAAAAGGAAATGTGACAATTATATTAATATAATATCTGGAAGATTATCAAAATGTCACAATTATATTAATATAATATCTGGAAGATTATCAAAATGTCATTAATATAATATCTGGAAGATTATCAAAATGTCACAATTATATTAATATAATATCTGGAAGATTATCAAAATGTCATTAATATAATATCTGGAAGATTATCAAAATTTCACAATTATATTAATATAATATCTGGAAGATTTATGTGCAGTAATTTAGGGTAAAGGTGTAAATGGACGGATTTGGATCTGTTATAATTTACAATTTGTTAGGTGTAGAAACTTTGAATTAGTGTTTCAAAACTTTCAAAGCAGCGCGCAAAATTATCAAAATAATTCAAAATTTTCGTACCATTTCGGACATTCATATACAGGATAACAAAACTATCAGTTTCGTTAATTTAATCGTTGATTGGAGGATTCCCAAATGAGTTATATAAAGCAATCTAGTTTAACATTTCAGATTTTGAATTTTAAAAAAGTTGGGTGATTTTGTCATTGGTTCAAAAGATGTGCGAAGTGGTATGAAAATTTGAATTAGTTTGAACTATTTTTTTGCTTCAAAACATTTTGCGCGGTGTTTTGAGTTTTGAAAACACTGTACAGTGTAGATATTTTAGATATTAGTATAGTATTGTATTAGTATTAAATTAGTATTATTAGTATTGAATTAGTATTATTAGTATTGAATTAGTATTATTAGTATTGAATTAGTATTATTAGTATTGAATTAGTATTATTAGTATTGAATTAGTATTATATTAGTATTATATTTGTCAGATCCACCTTGGGTATTACACTACCCACTGGCCCAAATTATAGCTACGCTGTGCGATTAGTGGAGGAAACACGATAGACCTTGTCCAACGCGCTCTCTACGTGTCTTCCTTAGATACAGCCACCTTACAGCAGCGCGTTTGATAACAAAGAGCCAGCTCACCGACTGGCTCTTCCCCTCGGGTTATAATTACCTAGATTCCCACTTATTGGGAATCCATCAACGAATACACACGTGATAGGTAAAACAGACGTTACTAAAGAATCTAACAATATTAGTATTAAATTAGTATTATATTAGTATTGAATTAGTATTATATTAGTATTGAATTAGTATTGTATTAGTATTGAATTAGTATTGTATTAGTATTGAATTAGTATTGAATTAGTATTGAATTAGTATTGTATTAGTATTGAATTAGTATTGTATTAGTATTGTATTAGTATTGTATTAGTATTGTATTAGTATTGTATTAGTATTG
>VATE01000200.1:0-10557 GCA_008065195.1 Metschnikowia amazonensis | reverse complement strand
AATCAGCACTTCATTGATTCTGAACTTCACGAACCCACTGGTATGAATAATTTTGTCGCACTGGTATGAAACATTTTGAAATATTGGTATGAATAATTATGTCGCACTAGTATGAAATATTTTGAAATATTGGTATGAATAATTTTGAAATATTGGTATGAATAATTTTGTCGCACTGGTATGAAATATTTTGAAATATTGGTATGAATAATTTTGAAATATTGGTATGAAAAATTTTGTCGCACTGGTATGAATAATTTTGTCGCACTGGTATGAATAATTTTGTCGCACTGGTATGAATAATTTTGAAAAAGACTGTAAATGTGTGTTTCTGTAGAAACGCGAAGTATGACTGAAAATGTTTCATATACATCAGATATTGGCTTGGCGATCACGTTTCTGCCAAAAAAGGTTTTAGGAAGAATCCATTATATTTTCTTTTCATTTTGAGTACAGTATTCAGAGTATTTCAGATTGTAAAGTATAAAACTATATTCTACAATGGTAATTCCAGAGTATATAGTATTTTTCAGAATTATTCATGCTAGTGCGAAAATTATTCATATCAATACTTCAAAATTATTCATACCAATATTTCAAAATTATTCATCTAATATTTCAAAATTATTCATACCAATATTTCAAAATTATTTATACCAAATATAAATTTTGATATACAGCATAACATGGTACTACTTTAGTTTTGTCAAGTTCGACTGTTTATTGGGACACTTCAAGAATAGTATATGAGCAATTGTCCAGGTATAAATTTTTGATTAGTGAAATCTATTAAAAGTTGGTGTGAAACATTATATTTGGTTTGAATATTTTTTTCGCACTGGAACAATTTTGTAATATTGGTATGAATATTTTGTCGCACTGGTATGAACAATTTTGTAATATTGGTATGAATAATTATATCGCACTGATATGAAATATTTTGAAAAAGACTGTACTTCAGAATACGTCTAGATATCCATCTTTCTGTTAAGTTTATTAGATCAAAGTCGTGTCTAGTACCCACCAAGGTTCTACTGGTGTATGGCTATCTTTCGACTATGTAATATTCTCACTGACAGTACCACAGTGAATATGAATAATGAGTAATTCCTTGCTAATGAGTAAAAGTACTGATTATCACTAGAACTACTGACTATTCATATCCTAGACAATATCTGAAATTAATGTATGTGGAAATTAGGGATCTAACGTTACACCTGATGATGTACTATGCCTTAACTTGGTCTACTCTCTGGTACAGTATAAATCCTGTATCATGCACCACTCACCTTAGCGAGACACCTACCCTTCTGTGGCAGGTGTGCTGACTCTCATTATTTACTGTGTACTCCAATCTATGCCTCTCGTTTATGTACTCTGTACTCCATCACGCACCTCTCGTGTATGTACCTCCCATGTACTCTGTACTCATACCTCTATCATTTTCTACCACATAATTCTTTTGATATAGAATCCTTACCTTATTATGACACCAAATACTTCCAATTTTGCCGCAAGAAGCTCCAGCAGAAGATCGAAACTGACAGCAACTCAGATGGACCAATTCTTTGAGGCCGCTAGACAGAACCGGGTTAGAGCTTCACCTTGGGACAAAAACTCCAAGGTGAATTCTCCCACTGTGATTGGCTCTGGCGATTCCACTATATTGAATAGAGCTCATTGGCTGGATTCAGACAAGCCAACTTTGATGAGTGGTGCCATTGGCACTGACCAGAGTCCATACAAAGCAAGTCAGACAAACACTCAAACTATGAATCCTGTGAATCAAGCAGAAACCACGACTCTGACTATTGCCAAATCAAAGAAGTCTTTCTCCCAAAAACTCAGGAGCTTGTTGCTGCCAAAAGGTGTTGCCTTGTTCAATAAGGAAATGCCTGCTGCTCCTGGTTTTGGCTGCGAAAACGCGCACACCCAACTACCCAAGAATCTTAAGAAACAACAAACAAAACATGCTGTTCATTTCCTGGCCACTAAGAAATGGAGTAAGATTCTTAAAAACGTTCGTGGCTTAAAAAAGCATAATGCTTGTTATATCCAAAGAATGTCAGTCTGCTTTGCCGATGAGTGCCCAGTGAGAACTCAAAAGGTGCACAGGTTTTCCGCCAGCCGTGGATTTTGCAAGCTTCGAGTACTTGCACATCGAATTGGCTGCAAATCGGTACGCCAGGATTTGGTGAATTTGGATTTACAAGATAATAATCCTAATGAAACAATGGGACCTCGCCGATTGGCAGCTATGGCTCGGGCTTACCATGCTGAAAAGTATGAACTTTCCAAGTATCGGTCTAAACTCTCCCGGGAATTTGCCAAGGTATCTGCTCTAGCTGAGCAGAGGAGGAATAAACATGCTCATGAGGCATTTTATTATAGAGAAAAGCCTAAAGTTGCACTTGAGAATTTTGTGGATGTGGTCAAGCCTAAATATGGACTTGACACCGCTCTATTCTATCCAGAGGGACGGCCACTTCTTCCATTCGAGCAGGCACTAAAGAATCAGAGGGATGCACAACATCAGAAGGCATCACAAAGTCAGAAGGCATCACAAAGTCAGAAGACATCACAAAGTCAGAAAGTGGCACCAGGCAATGGGAAGACAAGGAACAAGGACTTGAAGCAGGAACGTGGAAAGATACCAACACCTAGGGCTCCTGAAGCCCTGGAGGTAAAGACTTCTCACTTTAGGGTTCCCGAACCTAGGGCTGCAACATACCAAGCTCCCACAGTGAACAGTCCCGAGATCCAAACTACCGACATTGAGACTTACAAGATGAAGACTATTGAGACTTTCAAGATTCCTGAGGCTTTCAAAATGCAAACGCCTGACATTGAGACTTATAAGATGCAGACTCCTGAAACTTACAAGATCAGGACTATTGAGACTCTCAAAGCAAAATCTCCTGAACCTTTCACCATGAATACTATTGAGACTCTTAAGGCTAGAACTCCGGATGCCTTTACGATGAAAACTCTCGATATGGAGACTTTGAAGGCTAGAACTCCTGAGCCTTTTACGATGAGAACTCTCGATATTGAGACTCTCAAGACCAATGCTCCTATTGTGTCTCCCAACCCTGAGACTCTTCTAGAAAGTCCCATTTCCTTTGATCCAATGGCCGCTTTTAATCTACTTCCATTTGCTGATCTGACACTCCCCATGACAATAGCCAACAGTTCCATCTCTGACCATGGTGACAAGGTCATTGCAGAGATCGAACAGATTATTCCTGAACTCTCACGTCCCGAAAAACAGCCTACCAAGTCTTTTATAACATTCAGTATTGGAAGAGGCGAGCCTGGAATTGCTAGTCGCAAAGCTGCATTATTAGACCGCGCTACAAAGGCAAATGCTGTGAACCCTACTCAGATTCCTGAGCCAATCAAGGTGGCATTAAAGGTCAAGTCTGATTTCTTGAATCTGAAGTTCAATACTAACGATGCTGACGACAAGGTTGTTGTTGGTCGTGCTAGGAAATTGGATCTTAGTAAGTACCAAGCTGTACTTCCAGTGGAGAGATCTATCACTCCTGTTAAAAGAGGTCCGGTTAAAAGAGTCTTGAAGGACTTTAAAGTGGATGATACTAAGCACGACGTTGTGGTTGGTGGTGCTAGGAAATTAGATTTTAGCAAGTACCAAGCAGTGATGCCTGTGGAAAGATCTATCACTCCTGTCAAAAGAGGTCCAGTTAAAAGACTCTTAAAGGACTTTAAAGTGGATGATACTAAGCAAGAAGCTGTGGGTGCTCGGATTGGGAAATTGGATCTCAGGAAATTTCAAGCAGTGGCTTCTATTATAAAACCTCCCACTCCGGTTAAAAGAGGTCCTATTAAAAGAGTCTTGAAGGACTTCAAGGTGGCCGATAGTGAGCCTAAGGTTGTGGGTGGTCGCATTGGAAAATTAGATCTCAGCAAATTTCAAGAAGTGGTTGCGATTATGAAACCTCCCACTCCTGTTAAAAAGGGACCTGTTGGAAAGCCATTCGTTGGAAAGGGACCTGTTAGAAAGGTCTCTAGTCCAGTCCGCAAAAGTCCTAGTCCACTCCCCAAAACGCCTACTCCAGTCCCCAAAACGCCTACTCCAGTCCCCAAAACGCCTACTCCAGTCCTGAAAAGTCCCAGTCCAGTCGCTAAAAGCCCCAGTCCAGTCCCAGAAATTAATACTCCCCTGAGAAGCCCATCTCCCTTCTCTATAGAGACTATCTCTCCTCTCAACATAGTCAAGAAGCTCGTCTCAGCAATTGCTTCTCCTGTCCAACATCTCTGCGAAACTCAGTTGGATAGCTGGCTCCGGAAACCAAAGAGCCAATTATGGATTGAGCTTGACTTGGAAGTTATCTTGACTCCTCAACTCAATAAGAACACATTCGAACTACAATGCCTTGCCATTGACTTGAAGTTCCTCTGTAAGACAGAAACAGAGAATAATATCAACGAGTACTTGACTTACTTGAGACTTGTGGTAAGTGTGGAGAAGCTGGAAGAGACAATGAGATTTGAGACTCTAAAAACAACTGGTACTATGGGTAGACCAGCCCCAGACTTTACTGGCTTCTCTCTGATTGACTTGAAGCAACATAAAGCTCTGGGACACTCAACTCGAGTGCCCTCCTGCCCTACCCAGCTCTCTAGCTTGCAAGCCATGGTTCGTAAGCAGGACAGCTTGATGAACCAGTGTAAGAAGAAATTCTTGGCACAGTTTGATATCCACGACCGGATTGAGGCCTACCTTCTCTCGCTCTTGGAACATCTCCAGGCAACTGGAGAACTGTTTGTGAAGGTATGCACAGACATAGGCAACAAAGACTCGGAGGAGCCTGGTTCGGACTACGAGCACAGGCTCTCTGAATTGATGGAAGACTTGGAAGCAATGGAAAACATGGACCACAGTGCCAGGGAAAGTATAGAAAAGATCAAAGCAGGCTTTACATTGAGCTTGACAAATGTGATACGATGTCATGCCGAAGCTTGCGATGCCAAAGAAAATTATCAGCAGCAGTTCCAGGATGTTTGGGTGCAAAAATTATGCCGGCAGCCACTTACCCAAAGGGAAATGGAGAAGGTAATTGGCTGCAATAGTACTGAGTACCAAAAGGGCTTCCTTGACGAATGCCTTCATTTGAAGGCCTACGAAGTGTTACTGCAAAAGTTGGACCGCATCCATGCTCTCTACGAAAAGGTGAGCAATGCTCGGTCTCAGTTGCAACTGACATTTGATGAAGTAACTCTGCGATTCGTAACTCACGCTTACGAATCCCATGGAGTAAGCAGATGAGGACTACTGACTGACAATTTGCTAACCTGAAAGAAAAAAAAAAAAGAAAAATAAAAAAAAAATATGAAAACAAAAAACCCATGGCTACAACTCCTACCTTGTGACTACTAACTAATATTGCAGGAAATGTGGATGAAAACTCGAGCCCTGATTGGTCTTGTGGTCCAACAAACTATCTAGTAATGAACCCCATGTGAACCTATGGATTGTGAGGATGCAAGTGAACCCTTAGAGGTGGGATTGCGAGCATCGTGTAATGAACCTTGGCGATCGGGAAGAGATTGTGAAGCATAGTAAGTTGGACCAAAGACTGAGACGGGAAGTGGCTTCAACCATATAAATCTGCAGTACAGGACGTAGACATAAGACGGAACAGCCATGAATATATAGAAATTAAAACTTACAGAATAGTGTAGACATGATATCATGTACTAAATTGTATCACAGACAGTGTTAGTGGATATCCAGAGTACTATTCCTAAATACCCTAAGTAGAATCATCAATCAGTTCTAGTCGTTCCAAAACCTTACCAAACTGGTACCCTTGCAATAGGTCCTCAATGAATATAAAATGGATTACTATGAAGGTAAAATTTACGTTGCAGTAGTAAAAGTCATCTGGAGTATATAGTATCAGTCCTTATAGAGTAAATACAGAGTAGAGTAGAGTACCCAATAGAGTCAGTATATAGTAGTTACATCACCAAATGGTATGTAAGTATTGTCTCAGTATAGTAGTCTAGCAGTAGTCTCTTAAGTATTCTGCGAAGTAGTGAGTAGACCTTGAGGTGGGACTTTTTATTAGTGAGTAGTGAGTAGTAAATAGTTTTTCAAAAGCAGCGCGCAAATGTTTCGAACCAAGATAAATATTAGTTCCAACCAATAATTTATGTCTTCGCGCAAATTTTCAAACCAAATGGCGCAATATTTCACACCAACGTTTAGTAGAATTCAATTGGTTAAACCTTAATCTGGATGTTTTCCTTATATTTTGAGGGATTCATGAGTGAAACGGTCGGAAATGAACCATTTTTTGTTATCCTCTATACAACAACTTATTAGAGGTGTACGAAATATTTATTACAGTGTTTTCAAGATATTCAAGCGCGCCAAAAATATTCAAGCTAGCGTGGAAAATTATTCAACAGTGCGACAAAATAATTTAACCAATTTCAAAAGTTTCGTACGCTCACAATTTCAAACCAAATAAAGTTGGTATACAGAGAATTTTATGGAAACGAACTCAGTTTCAGTTGATCCTTGAATCTAAATGTAGTATACAGTAATCTATTAGATTAAGAATTCTGAATACTGAATTAATAAAATATGGTGTGAAACATTATGCCATTTGGGTAAAGATTGCCATTTGGGTAAAGATTGCCATTTGGGTAAAGATTGTGCGAAGAAAATCTAATTTTTGGTTTTGATAACTTTGCCGCACTGGTTTGAATAATTTTGCGCGCTGTTAAATAGTTTGAAAATCACTGTACTAGGCATTTACCTAGTGGTAGGTTCCTATAAAAATTACTTCCCGTATAATTAAAACCTAGACTGTGCAAATAGAAACTAGCCCAATTTTTACTACCAATCAAGACGGTATTTTACTAGCATATACTACTTCCTGATATCGTGTAGGAGCTGTAACAACGGATCTATATAAGTAGACCTGATTCCTCTTTGGTGTAATCATGAATCAACTAATTAGAATCTGATGGCAAAATATACAATATAATATGCTACTATACTATACTAGACAGACTTATTAATTCATATATCCAGTTATGAATTCTTGGGACTGCATCGTAGCAAGCATTGATGCTTAGATCAGTTGCGTACAATTCTATGCTCTGTACTTGTCAAATTCAACACCGGTGACTTTAAAAAAAAGGTCTGTACCTCTCAATCTACGTTCTGTACCACTCAACTCCGCGCTCTGTGCCTCAATTCTACAACTTTTCTCCTACTTTTGAATACTTAAATTACTGTGATATTGATTTTTATATTGTTTTTTGATATTGTAATTTGATTATTATTTACTTGAGAACCATGTATTCCTCCGCCTTTCGCCAGAGACAATCCAATCTGCCTCCAACACAATTGGAGCAGTTTCCTTTTGAAGCTGCCAGGCTGAAAAGACAAGGTAAACCAAATATGGAATCTAACCTTCTTTCAAATCCTACTATTCCTTCTGAATCATCGGTATTTTACAGAACAAACTGGCTGGATTTGGAAATGCCAAGTATCCCTGACTCCATTCAGCCACCATCTCAAGCAACTCAAAATGTGACTGTGAATAGGACGGTGAATGGGACTCTGAAAAAGTCTTTCACCCAAAAACTTCGGAATTTGTTGCTGCCTAAAGGATTTGCCTTGTTCAATAAAGAAATTCCTGCTGCTCCTGGTTTTGGCTGCGAAAACGCGCACACCCAAATACCAAAGAATCTTAAGAAACAACAAACAAAACATGCTGTTCATTTCCTGGCCACTAAGAAATGGAGCAAGATTCTCCAGAACGTTCGGCTTACCAAAAAGCACAATGCTTGTTATTTGGAGAGAATCTCGGTGTGCTTTGATGATGAATGTCCTGTGAGAACCAAAAAGGTGCACAGGTTTTCTGCCCTCCGCAACCTTTGCAAGTTCCGGATGCTTAGACTTCGAGTGGGATGCAAAACGGTAGGCCAGGACTTAATTAACTTGAATCCTTGTGAAGCTTTTCCTGTGGAAGAGCCCTATGAAACTTTGGATACTGATGAGTTAACTGCCCTAGCACGTGACTATCACACAGAAAAGCTCCAGCTTTCTCAATACCGCACAAAACTTTCGCGCGAACTCAACCTAACCAGGGGCGAACCAGAAACTCAATACTCCCAACCTCATACAAATCATAACATTATCATTGCCAATGGTTGGTCTAGACATGAACAAATTCCAGTTCCAAAAGGTTTAAGAGATGTTTTTCCAGAATTGGGACGTAATTTGGCTCCAATCCCAGTGTCTCCTTTAATTTCTGCAGAACTGACCCTCTATACCAAGACTATTAAGTCCAACTCTGACCATGGTGACCAAGTCATAGCTTCTATTGAAGCAACTATTGCAGAAACTCTCCATGTGAAACAACCTGGCAATACTTTGACTGGAGGTTCCAAGATTGGCACCCTTGCCGCCCTGGCTAGTCTTATTAAGACTCCAAACATTTCCTTGAGGGCTAATCCAGACGCTACCCTGGCCTCTCACAAGAGCATTATTCCATTCTCCATAGAGACCATTTCTCCCCTTAATATTATCAAGAAGGCCAGTCTGAGACCTTCCTTGAAACGCTGGCTCCACAAACCAAAAAGCCAATTGTGGACTCTACTTGACATACAAGCTATTGTGGTTCCCCAGCTCAACAAAAAGTTTGAACTACAATACCTTGTGGTGGACTTGAACTTTCTCAGCAAGACTGAAAAGGAGAACAAGCTCAACGAGTACTTAGGCTACTTGAGACTCGTGGTCAGTGTGGAAAAGCACGAAGAGACGTTACGCTTTGAAAGTATCAAGGCCGGGGCCAATGCAAAACCAGCACCTTCCTTTAAGGGTTTCTCACTGCAAGACTTGGTGCAGCCTCTGATTCTGGCTGCTTCAAGACCCAACCAGTTCTCGAGATTGCAAGAAATGGTACGTGCACAGGACAGCTTGATGAACCAATGCAAGAGGAAGTTTGTGGCGCAGTTTGATATCCACGATCGGATTGAGACTTACCTTCTCACTCTCTTGGAACATCTCCAGGCAACTGGAGAAGTGTTTGTGAAGGTGTGCACAGACATGGGCAACAAAGACAAGACAGACAAAGACTTGGACAACAAAGACAAAGACTCGGACATCTTTGCCGACTACGAGCACAGACTCTCGGCATTAATGGAGGACATGGAGGCAATGGAGAAGATGGATCTCAGTGCCAAAGATAGCATTGACAAGATCAAGGCAGGCTTCACAATGAGCTTGGTCAACGTGATCAGCAGCCACAACGACGCTTGTGATGCTAAGGAAAAGTACCAGAAGCAGTTCCATACTGTTTGGGTACATACACTAGGCCATCTTCCACTAACCCAAAAGGAATTGGAGAAGGAAATTGGATGTGCTAGTCTTGAGCACCAACGGGACTTTTTCAATGACTGTCTCCACTTCAAAGCTCATGAAATTTTGATGCATAAGATGGACCGGCTCCAGGATCTCTACAAGAAGGTGAACAATGCTCGGACTCAATTGAAACTGACATTTGAAGACGTGACTCTGCGGTTCATGAACCAAGTTTACGAGAGTCATGGAGTTAAAAGGAACCAACAGTAATTGGTTTCTCAGTCAGCCTTGGTACTAACATTAGAAGCCTTGCCTCCGGTCTTCTTTGACCTGCTATCCAGTAATGAACCCCATGTGAACCAAGGATTGTGAGGATGCAAGTGAACCCTTAGAGGTGGGATTGCGAGCATCGTGTAATGAACCTTGGCGACCGGGACGGGATTGTGAAACATAGTAAGTTGGACCAAGACTAGGCAATTGCTTCTGGCATAATACATGCCAAGGCTGACTGACACTGGTGAATAGAAAAAAAAAGTAAAATATTGAGGTGTGTAAAAGTAGTTTAAGAGTACAGTGATTAGTAGCAGACATTAATGAGTATCTTGGATGTATTCGGGAATCCGCTTGGACTAGGCTCAGTTCGGGCCACGTGATCGAGGTCTTCAGCCGGTTAATCAAGTTGCTTGCCTCTTGGATCCAATTCCTGTATCAAGAAATGATACAGCCGATTAACAATCACCAGTCAAATCTGCGGAGATTCTGAAAGTCTAATATACTATAGACATTAGACTAGACACTACTATAAACAGTCAGGTCAGAGTAACTAGATAATCAGTAGATAGTCAATTATCAATAGTTAGTAGTAGTAGTAGTAGTAGTAGTAGTAGTAGTAGTAGTAGTAGTAGTAGTAGTAGTAGTAGTAGTAGTAGTAGTAGTAGTCAATTAAATACTCATAATATTATTACTAGCCAGAGTTAAATCCAAGATAAGCTTGGTCACTCCAAGAGTTATGTCATTACGGCTACAAAGCACATAACCGAGGCACCCCCGGCATTCTTGGAGTTAGTACCATTTTGATGTACTGGTGCCCGCGCCTGGTTAGGTCTGTAGTACAGTCTCTTTCAAAATTATTCATACCAATGCGACAAAATTATTCATACCAATATTTCAAAAATTTTCATACCAGTGCGACAAAATTATTCATACCA
>VATE01000169.1:10899-30155 GCA_008065195.1 Metschnikowia amazonensis | reverse complement strand
TAGTATGAATAATTTTGAAATATTGGTATGAAAAATTTTGTCGCACTGGTATGAATATTTTTGTCGCACTGGTATGAATAATTTTGAAAAAGACTGTATAAGAACTTGTATTTGGTTTGAATATTTTGTCGCACTAGTTTGAATAATTACGAAATATTAGTATGAATAATTTTGTCGCACTAGTTTGAAAAATTTTGAAAAACACTGTACCAATATTGCAAAATTATTCAAACCAATATTTCAAAATTATTCAAACCAATATTTCAAAATTATTCATACCAATATTTCAAAATTATTCAAACCAATATTTCAAAATTATTCAAACCAAATACAAGTTTTAATATACATCAAAACATGAAAACTATTTAGATTTTTGTGAATCGACCGTTGATTGGAAAACTCCAAGAATAGTATAAGCAATTATCCAGATATAAATTTTTGATTACTGACATCTATTAAAAGATCTGTTAAAAGTGGTGTGACATTTGGTTTGGAAGATTGTGCGAAGTGGTACGAAACATTTTGAAATATTGGTATGAATAATTGTATGGTTGAATAATTGTATGGTTGAATAATTGAATGGTTGAATAATTGTATGGTTGAATAATTGTATGGTTGAATAATTTTATGGTTGAATAATTGTATGGTTGAATATTTTTACGTGTTGGTATGGATAATTTTGAACTGTAGTGAGTGAAAAAAGTGACAATTCAGGTGCAAGAAAAGTATGAAACAGATGATACACTTTTTCAAAATTTCAAACTAGTGCGACAAAATATTCAAACCAAATACAAGTCTTAATATATAACATAACATGGAAACTACTTTTGTTTTGCCCGTTTCGATCGTTGATTGGAAGTCTCCAAGAATTTTATATACAAGAAATCGGCCAGATATAAAATATCTAATTACTGAATTCTATTAAAGTTGGCGTGAAACTTTATGCCATTTGGTTTGAATAATTTGAAATATTGGTATGAATAATTTTGCGCGCTAGTATAAATAATTTTGAAAAACATTGTACACTGTTTTCAAAATTTTCAAACTAGTGCGACAAATATTCAAACCAAATACAAGTCCTTATATACAAGATAACTTAACTAAATCAGTTTTGGCCCTTTTGACTGTTGATGTATAGTATATATAAGACATTTCTCTAAATTAAAATTTCAGAATATTGAATTCTAAAAAGTTGGTGTGACATCTCATCATTTGGTTTGAAAGATTGTGCGAAGTGGTATGAAACTTTTTGACAATTGGTATGAATAATTGTACTGGTATGAATAATTTTGAAAAAAACTCTACATGGAGATAGAAAAGACTAAAACTCAAGATTTACACAGATGTTGGAACAGAAAAATATCAATCAATTATTGTCTAGTAGTCACTGGGAGGCAGAAAAAGAGTCAAGACAAAGCTCAGTTCCTAGGTTCACTCAATTCTGGCTCTTAGCATACACTACTATAACTTACAAAAAACAGATGGTTTAAGATGAAATGACATGTGAAAAGAAAGAAAGTGATCTGATGATATTTGTAGAATCCATGCTACTCGCAGACAGGGCAGAGTCTTGAATCAAGCAGTCAAACCATGACCACATGGAGACTACTCTACACTTCTAGATTCCAATCTGATAGCTTGTGGAAGCTACTCGAATAGGCAGGTGTTGAGATACCTTTTCAACCATAGGCTTGATCTTTAAAATGACGTTTCAGTATTGAGCAGTTGGGACATGTAATCATGAAGATATTCATACCAGTGCGACAAAATTTCAAGCAATACTTCAAAATTATACCTAGTGCGACAAAATTATTCAAACCAAATAAAATGTTTCGCACCACTTTTTAATAGATTAAGTAAATAGATATTTTATTTATGGACGATTGCACTTATATACTATTCTTGGATCAACGGTCATAACAAATAACTAAAGTAGTTTTCATGTTGTGCTGTATATTAAAACTTGTATGGTTTGAATAATTGTTGCACTGGATAAATAATTTTGATATTGGTTGAATATTTTGTATTGGTTGAATATTTTATATTGGTTGAATATTTTATATTGGTTGAATATTTTATATTGGTTGAATATTTTATATTGGCTGAATATTTTATATTGGTTGAATATTTTATATTGGTTGAATATTTTATATTGGTTGAATATTTTATATTGGCTGAATATTTTATATTGGTTGAATATTTTATATTGGCTGAATATTTTATATTGGTTGAATATTTTATATTGGTTGAATATTTTTGTCGCACTGAATATTTTAAAATACTGTATCACTAAGGACTTTCAAACCATTCAACCAGCGCGCATTCGAATCGAATAGTTCAACCGCGAAAATGATTAAACCTTTCAAAATTATTCAGATTCAAAGTTTCCTACACCCTAAAAAATTTTGTCAGGATAAGAAACCAGTTGTCCTTTAAATATTGAGTTAAAGACTTATATTTAGTGCATATAAAGCAATTCTCTAGATTAAATTTTAGAAATTGAATCTAATGAGTTGGTGTGAAATATTATGCTACAGTATTGTTCAATATTTTTCATACCAAGGCAACAAAATTATTCATACCAGAGCGACAAATTATTCAAACCAAATGGAAAATGTTTCACACCAACTTTTAATAGAATTCAGTAATCAGATATTTTAAATCTTGCTGATTGTTATTACATTCTATTGTGGAGTCTTTCAATCAATGGTCAAAATGGAAAGAACTAAACCTAGTTCCATGTTATGCTGTACATTAAAACTTAAATTTGGTTTGAATAATTTTGAAGTATTGGTATGAATAATTTTGTGCTAGTATGAATAATTTTGAAATATTGTTATGAATAATTTTGAAAAATATTGTATTGAAAGTTTGCCAGACCTTAAATTATTGAATTGAAGTATTCTTTGGTCCAAACATTTTGCCATTTTGCACGACACTACACTCGCGATGGTTAGTGCACGACCTCTGATTACACTATGTTGTGTTGACCATTCTGCACTCTAGACGTAGGAAATGCGCCAGTCAGTAAGAATCTTTAATATTTATACTATTTCTTCGATACATCTACTTGGATCTTGGAACTTCTACTTGGATCATAGTACTTCTTGGATCATGGTACCTCACTTGGACGATACTATGCGCGTTCTCGACTCTCGCATACTGACACCAATGTGATTGGACTAATCTATACTTAGAAGTCGTTGATTTATATTTAAAACACTGCATCTTAATTTTCAGCGGGGCTGTGTAAATGGGAAATTCCTGTCTCGCTTCCTCGTCAAGAAGTCTTCTTTGTTAGGTACCACCTCTTTTTGATTGTCCACCGTATCTGTATCTTGTTGCCTTCCTCTTAGCATACAGGACTAGAGAGTGCGCGGGTTTTACTGATCTGATGTTCAGAATAATTCAACAGTGTTAAACTAGTGCGACAAAATTATACCAATTTAAAGTTATACCAATTTAAAGTTATCAAACCATTCAAAATTATCAAACCATTCAAAATTATCAAACCATTCAAAATATCACCAAATTCAAGTTCATATACAAGATAACATGAAAACTAGTGTTACCATTTTACACTTGATTGGAAGACTCCCAATTGAGTAAATATTAGGAAATCCCCTAGATTAAGATTTCTGAATATCGAATTCTAAAAGGTTGGTGTGAAAGATTTCGTCATTTGGTTTGAAAGATTGTGCGAAGTGGTGCGAATATTGAATTGCTTTGATAATTGAAAGATTGTATACACTACACTATAGTGACTTACTACTATGCTATATTATAGTGACCTCTATACTATAGTGACGTCTATACTATCTTCTTACTTTTATACACACTATGGTGACTACTATTATTCTTACTGTGACTCTTTGTTGCTTCCAATAACTAGGTAATTCCTTATATACTGCGAGGTATCATTCTGTCTATGAATTCAAACAGACTCTTCTCTAAGCCCTTCTAGAATCTAGTTTATATCCTGTACTGAAATTTTTCAGATTCTAAAATTAAATCTGCATGTCAGAACCCAGGTTATTAAGGATATGACTGGGGAAATTCAGCCGAAGGCCGGGATGTACGGGTGCGCGGTGTACGGGTGCGCGGTGTACGGGTGTATTGATCTTAATTCCACCTTGTGTGGATCCATAGCGCATAGGGAACGTGTATCTGGAGTGACTATAAAGTATGAATAGATCTGGAGACCGATTTTTAGAGCAAGCCATTGGTGAGTCGGTATACATGTACGACTATAAGCTATAAATGTGGGACAGTTTTTGGGATGTACGGGGTTTTATGTAGCGCGTTCTATTTTCTAATATTTTCGTAATCCACCAACAAATGACAAAACCCAGAGCCATCATTCAAACTGTGAACATTGAACTTCCAAATTATGAAATCCAAATGAATTTTAGATAATCCATCAAAGTACGTAGTCATACTTAGTCATCTAAGTCTATAATTTAGTAATACCACTACTAACTATAGAATACTATAAACAATACAATGAACAAACAATAGCAATGAACAAACAATAAACAATGAGCAATGAACAATTAATAAACAATTAACAATCAATACATAAACAAACAGTAAATAATAAACAATCAATAAATAATAACAGTGTTTTTCAAAATTATTCAAATTAGTGCCACAAAATTATTCAGACCAGTGCGACAAACAGTGCGACAAAATTATGCAAACTAACATTTCATAATTATTCAAACCATTCAAATTTTAATTTACAGCATAACATGGTACTTTAGTGTTACCATTTCTACAGATTGAACACTCCAAAAATGGTACATAAAAACAATTGTCCAGATGAAAATATGTGATTACTGAATTTTGGTGTGAAATATTATGTCATTTTGTTGAATGATTGTAAACTTTGAAATATTGGTTAAATAATTTTGTCGCACTGGTTTGAGTAATTTGAAAAACACTGAAAAACTTTTGTACCTTCGCAATTATTAAATACAATTTAGAGGAAACTGGTTCAGTTCTCCATTTGACCCGACTCCAAAGTACAAGATCAATTGATCAGATGATTGAGATTTAAAAAAATGAATCTATTGATCTATTAAATCTAAATCTATTTAATTTAAATCTATTAAATTTAAATCTAAATCTATTGAATCTATTGAAATTTGGTGTGAAGCATCACGCCTTTGGTTTGAAAGATTGTAGGGTTAGAAACTTATAAATTATGATTTTTTTCTTGGTTGGAACATTTCCGCGGTTGAACTAGTGTTTTCAAAAATTATTCAAACCACTGCGACTATTCAAACCAAATACAAGTTTATATACAGAATAATATGGAAACAAGTTCAGTTTGTCCGTTTTACCCTTAATCGGAAGACCTCTAAATTTATATATGAGGCATTAATTAAGTTATAAAATTTCTAATATTGAATAAAAAAGTTGGTGTGACATATTTCGTCATTGGTTTAGATTATGAGAGTGGTAACTTTTTGAAAATTGTTTGAATAATTTTGTCGCACTAGTTTGAATAATTTTAACACTGTATTCTTTTTTTGTTGTAACATTTCCGCGGTGGTTGAATTTGAAAACACTAATACATAACAATCTCAATATATTGTTATTCTTAATAACTCATACAATCTCTATTACATTCTTAATAACTCATACAATCTCTATTACATTCTTAATATCTTATGACATGTACTAACTAATCAATGAGTCGTACAGTTTTGTTATCATTGGCTTATTATGTAGATATGTTGAAGCTCGGTTCATAAACATCGTATGCTGAAAAGGGGTCAGTAGAATTTCCAGCTCCTGTAATATTCATAACATTCAAGACTTTACGATTAACTAATCTAGAGGCTATAGAGTAGGATCGGAGCTTTTATAGAAGTGCGATAAGTGATGTACGGATTTTATCAGTATTAGTTTAATCTGACTGACGCATTATACGTTGAGACACATCCACGTTCCCATGACTTCAATAGCATTACCAAAGTCAGCATGATGTTAATGGAGGGATACATTTAAGAAGACTAGAAAATCATATCCAAAGATGGCCAAGGTCATATCCAAGGATATTCAAAATAACCAAGGTCATAGAGTGTTTTTCAGAATTACTCAAATTAGTGCGACAAAATATTCCAATATTTCAAAATGGTTCGTACCAAAATTTCAAATAATTCAGAGTAGTGCGACAAATTATTCCAGTATTTCAAAATGTTTCGTACCACGCAAAACTTTCAAACCAAATGGCATTATGTAACACCAAATTTTAGTAGCATTCAAATTAGAAATTTTAAATGTAATTTTATATGTGGACGATTGCTTATAAAGTATTCTTGGAATGTTCTAATCAATGGTCGAAAGGACAAAGCAAAAGTGATTTCTAGTTTCCTATAAATTAAAACTTATTTGGTTTGAATTTTGTTGTGGTTGAATACAGTGCAACAAAATATTCAAACCAGTGCGAATAATTATTCATACCATTATTTCAAATAATTCAAACTAGTGCGACAAATTATTCAAACCAAATGGAAAATGTTTCACCACAACTTTTAATAGAATTCAGTAATCAGAAAATTTATATTTGGACTATTGTTATATATACGCTTCTTGGAATCTTCCAATCATCGGGTGGACGGACAAAACTATACTGGTTCTCATGTTATTCTTTAATTAAAACTCGTCAGATCCACCTTGGGTATTACACTACCCACTGGCCCAAATTATAGCTACGCTGTGCGATTAGTGGAGGAATCACGATAGACCTTGTCCAACGCGCTCACTACGTGCCCTCCTTACAGTCTTTTTCAAAATTATTCATACCAATATTTCAAAATGTTTCATACCAGTGCGACAAAATTTTTCATACCAATATTTCAAAATTATTCATACTAGTGCGACAAAATATTCATACCAATATTACAAAATTAATACCAATATTACAAAATTCATACCAAATACAAGTTTTAATATACAGCAGAACATGGAAACTACTTTAGTTTGTCCGTTTCAACCGTTAATTAGAAAACTCCAGGAATAAAATGTAATAGCAATCAGTAAAATATAAAATATCTGATTACTGAAAACTATTAAAAGTTGGTGTGAAACATTATGCCATTTGGTATGAATATTTTGTCGCACTGGTATGAAAAATTTTGAAATATTGGTATGAAAAATTTTGTCGCACTGGCATGAAACATTTTGAAATATTGGTATGAATAATTTTGTCGCACTGGTATGAATAATTTTGAAAAACACTGTATATACCGTCGCCTTACAACAGCGTGTTTCATAACAACAATCCCCCTCGGGTTATATAATTACCTACATTCCCACGTATTGGGAATCCCTCAACGAATACACACGTGATAGGTAAAACAGACGTTACTAAAGAATCTAACAACTTGTATTTGATTGAATAATTTTGAATATTGGTATGAATAATTTTGAATATTGGTATGAATAATTTGAATATTGGTATGAATAGTTTTGAAAAATACTGTATTTTAAAATTATTCATTAGTGCGAAAAATATTCAAACCAATATTTCGAAATTGTTCATTAGTGCGAAAAATTACTCAAACCAATACAGTATTTCAAAATTACAGTATTTTTCAAAGTTATTCATACCAAATGGCATAATGTTTCACACCACTTTTATGAATTCAGTAATCTAATATTTTATATATGAACGAGTATTCACTCATTTTGGAGTCTTCAATCAATAGTGGAAACGGACAAAACTAAAGTTGTTTCCATGTTATACTGTAAATTGAATTTTGTATTTGGTATGAATATATTTGAAATATTGCTACAGTGTTTTTTAATACTATTCATACCAGTGCGACAAAATTATTCATACCAAATGGCATAATGTTTCACACCACTTTTAATAGTTTTCAGTAATCAGATATTTTACATCTTGCTGATTGCTATTACATTCTTTCTTGGAGTCTTCCAACCAACGGTCGAAACGGACAATACTAAAGTACTTTCCATGTTATGCTGTATATTTAAACTTGTATTTGGTATGAATTTTGTAATATTGGTATGAATTTGTAATATTGGTATGAATTTTGTAATATTGTTATGAATAATTTTGAAAAAGACTGTATGAATGATTTTGAAAAATACTGTATTTCAAAATTACTCAAATTACAGTGTTTCTCAAAATTACTAAACTAGTGCGAAAAAATTATTCAAACCAAATGTTTCACACCAACTATTAATAGATTTCACTAATTAAATATTTTATATCTTGCTAATTACTATTACATTCTATCTTAGAGTCTTCCAATCAGCGGCCGAAATGGATAAAACTAAAGTAGTTTTCATGTTATGCTGTATTTAAAACTTGTATTTGGTATGATATTTTGTCGCACAGGTTGAATATTTTGTTGCACAGGTTGAATATTTTGCACAGGTTGAATATTTTTCGCGCTAATGAATAATTTTAAAATACAGTATTTTATCGCACTATTTTGAATATTCTTGAAATATTAGTTTGATTAATTTTATAATATTGTTTTTGTCGCACAAGCTCACAAGCCTCACAAATTAACCCTATAAAAATGTTAGACGACTCAACAGATGAGATAGATTTATATCACCATTTATTGAATTTTAAGACCTTTACCGAAATCTGAGGATATTATCAGGAACTCACTCTGAAAGTGCCTGTTCCCCTTAATCCTTTGATTTAACTTAGAGGTCTTTGCTTCTCACTTTTCTAATGTCTTTTCCTATATTACATAAACCTTATAAATTTATACTCAAAGCATTTTTTGATCTTGCTAGTTGACCTTAATTGTTTAAATCTACTCCATCATAAGACTCAATTCATTTATTACTGCAAATTATTTAAGCCAGGATCTTTTGGTCATGGGCCCATTGATCCTCGGTAATCTTCAAGTCCTCGGCCTCCTTTGCGAGATCTTCCTCATCGTACTCGTCCTCGTGTGCAGCAAGCGACAACATGGGCTTCACAGCAGCAGAATCAAAGGTCCACGTAGCCAATGCGCTCTCGGCATCCACAATGATTTGCTTGGACAACTCGTAGCCATCGTATGCGGGTCTGGTCTCGCCTGGAGTCACGGGCGACTCGTCCAACAATTCCAAAAGCGCCTTACCGTAGCCTGCAATCAAAGCAATCTTCTCTGCGTGCTCACGCATCGAGTCAAACTGGTAGTTGAAAGCAGTCTTCAACTTCTCTCTGGTAATGTTGGACAATTGCGCCTCTGCAACCAAAGATTCGGCCTCTGCTCTCACCAATTCTTGCTCCAAAACATTGATCTTGGGCGATTGGGGGTCCTTGAACTTCAAGTACGCAATTTGGTCCGTGATCTTTTGCTTTCTCTCTCTAGAGGGCTGCACTGACCCTTCAATGTCTCTAATGGACTTCATGGTGATTCTGTACTGGTCGTACCTATCAATGAATTGGTCCTCTAATTCTCCAATTTCGTAGATTAAAACTCCCAACTTGTCGGTGATGTCGGAAATGTCGTCGTCGTTGGTCTCTCCCCAAACCGACAATTGCTTGGCCACCTCCTTTCTCTCCCTGGCGGTGATTTCCACGGATCTCATCAAGTTCTTCTCCATCTTAATCAATTGAGCCAATTTGCGTGCCATTTCTGGGCCCATGGCTCCTGCTGCCGATCTTCTAATGGAGTGGGTAATAGATCCGTGCCCGAAAAACCTGGACTTGGTGGAAGATGGAGGAGGGGGAGGGGCTTGCATCTGGGCGGCAGTGGGAGCCCGGGTGGATCTCATGGAGTAGGTTCTATGCATTTTGGTGTATTTGCTGTTGTGGTGGTGGGGAAAAAAGGGGAGCGGATTTTCGTCAATTAATCGGGGGGGAGAGTACTTGGGGCGGGCGCCTTAACCAATCCGCGTCCGGCATATACGCTATCAACCAGCCACCCATTCCAAGCTATTTTTTTTAATTACAGTCATGCAAGTTTTGGTTGCTTATGGAATCTGTGATTGTCTGATTTGGAATTTGTGATTGTCTGATTTGGAATTTGTGATTGTCTGATTGATTGGTAATTTGTGACTGTCTGTAGAAATTCTTGTATCCAATACTTTGCACTCACTCTCGTGACCATCTGGTGTGCTTGCTTTTCTTGCTTCTTTTGGAACACGCACAGAAGTTTCCGTGAGTGTATGCAGGAGCACTGTTTCAGCCGAAGTCAAGTGTGCGACCATCATGGCAGAGCGTCGGAACAATCAGCCCCGAGAATTGTCGTTTAGTTTCAGCACGTGAGTGCTCAGCCGCATGCAAGTTTGTACTGGTATGTGCAGGTGGTATCACGTGATGAAGATATACCACGTGATATATATCACATGCCAAACGTCACGTGCTGCACATCACATGCTCCACATCACATGCTCCACATCACATGCCGAGACGCAGTGGCTCGCCTGCATATTCTTTCTCCGTGCCGCAGTTCTTGGTGGTGTCGCGTGTCACTATTATAGAGACGCAATAGGAAGCTTATCGCGAGTCATTGTTTTCCCGGAACGCAAATCAAGTTGCCGAAGCAGCGGTAGGTCAAAGGGTCTACGGTAAAACTACGAAATCCAGCTATGTGTTTTCTTGAGCTCTGATTGGCCCTGGCCATAACGGCAGATTTAAGCTCTAGAATTAGTGCCAACTCATGGCGCAGATACATCTGCGAAAACGAGGCTCTGCACCGGAAGTTAAAACCGCATATCGCTTGCTCCTGCTTCTTTAGTGTAAACATTAACATTCACTCCTCCACTCCTTACACGGCTTTAAACACTCATTCCAGTCTTTGAAATTTAATCACGGGTATTCTTAGATTTTCCTGAAACCATTTCCATCTTTAAAGATAAGTGCTACTTTAGTGCTCAAACATAAGTGCTACTTCAGTGCTACTTCATAAGTGCTAGTGCTCAATCATAAGTCCCTTCCATATTCATCTATCTTCTAAACTTCTATCTTCCATAAGTCTCATCCTCCTTCACCATTAATGACAGGCTTTTTCAAAACTTACAATCAGTTGCTCAAAAAGCACCCTTACAAAATGAATATGGCCGGAAGTGGAATCTTCTTTGGTCTTGGAGATTCGTTGGCCCAGTTCTTTTTCCCCCACCACATCAACGACGATATCAATATGCCCACGGAATATCACGTTGACCGGACAATCAGGGCCATGACCTATGGATGCTGTTTTTTCGGGCCGTTATCGGTGAAATGGCATGGAAAAACGTTGCCTCGGATTGTATCGCCGTTTCTCTCTGCACTCCGGCGGTCCACCATGAAACCTTCAGCCATTCATATCCACGACACATTATTCCGTCTTGCTCTTGATGCTTTGCTCATGCCAGGCCTCATTTGGATTCCCATGTACAACACCGTGATGAGTGCGCTAGCATTCCACCCAGACCCATTGGCAGTGGCGGCGGAGAAATTGCACAACAACTGGTGGAACGTTCTCCGTGCCAACTGGACCGTGTGGACGCCATTGCAGATCATCAACTTGTTCTTTGTGCCGGTGCACTTGCGTATTGTGGTGGCCAACTTCTGGTCCATCGGCTGGAACTGTTATTTGAGTTTCGTGCACAACACCAAGGGGCACGGCAAGGGAAGCGGTAAGATTTTGGAGGAGCTCGTGGATATTGAATCTGCAGACGAGGAGCAGACCATGGTGTATGCTTAAACAGAAGCAGACACAAGTTAAATGCTGATTAGCATAAGTTGGGATGAACTGATGTCAAGAATTGATCTGAGTCGTCGAGTGAAATTGGTCAATTCAGATATTCAGATTCAGATATTCAGATTCAGATATTCAGATATTCGGATTCAGATATTCGGATTCAGATATTCAGATTCAGATATCCAGATTCAGATATTCAGATATTCAGATTCAGATATTCAGATTCAGATATTCAGATATTCGGATTCAGATATACGGATTCAGATATCCAGATTCAGATATTCAGATATTCAGATTCAGATATTCAGATTCAGATATTCAGATTCAGATATTCAGATTCAGATATTCAGATATTCAGATATTCAGATATTCAGATATTCAGATATTCAGATATTCAGATATTCAGATATTCAGATTCAGATATTCAGATTCAGATATTCAGAAATTCAGATATTCAGATATCCAGATATTCAGATATTCAGATATCCAGATATTCAGATATTCAGATATCCAGATATTCAGATTCAGATATCCAAATATTCAGATATTCAGATTCAGATATCCATTCTTCCAGTCTTCCAGTCTTCCACTCAAGCATGTGCTTCAGATAGTCTTGGACTTAGAGTCAAGTATTCAGAATCAGTCAAAGTCATGCGGGTTCAAGTCAGTTATGAAATGTTCAGATCATAAACCTAACCAAGATTTGCAATTTAGAGCATCCTTGTTGATAACTGTTGAATCTTGAAAGATATGAAGTCTGTAGATGATGTCTAGATCTGTCTTGTCTAAATATGTCTTCATTGTCTTGATCATCGTCGACTTTCTATGAATAACCAGGTGGGAGAGAAGAAAAATGAGGTTAGGAATATGGCGGTTGGCTGCTTTTTATAGAGATTGTGCAACGCCGCACGCAGCGTGTTTCATAGTTTGCAGCCATGGAAGGGGTGAGCCCTCAAGTATATAAATGCGACCTCGCTCCTTCAAATATATCATCTATTATTTTTTAGCTTTAGTCTATTGATCTCTCACTTTCAACTATAACTTTTAGTATTCTCTGTTGATGTGTTGGACTTATTGTTAGTTTCATGGATTAGGAAGCTAGTTTAGTGTGCTAGGAAAAGAAGGTTGGAAGAGGTGAAGGAGAAGAAAGAGCTTGTTGGAAAAGGTGAATGGAAAGGTGAATACTTCATCAACTGTGTCAATTACTCCACTGTGCTATTCCATCCACATGATCAATGAATAACGAGCTTGATTCAAAAGTCAATATCCAAAGGGCTATGGCTAACACCTGGTCAAGTGTGAGTGGTGGTTCATAGTGCTGGAATCTGTTAGTCAGGCATTAGAAATCTGAATACTATCAAGTGCAAGGAAACGAGATGAAAATAACCGATCAATGAAAATGATGAGGAACATATAAGAAGGTAGTTCCTAGCAAACTATTATTTTCTCCAATATTAAATTGAATTCAATTCAATTCAATCCAGTCCATTCAATCCAATCACATCCCATCCATCCATCCATCCATCCATCCATCCATCCATCCATCCATCCATCCATCCATCCATCCATCCATCCATCCATCCATCCAATCCAATCCAATCCAATCCAATCCAATCCATCCATCTATCCATCCATCAATCCATCCATCCATCCATCCATTCTATACCTTCTCTCTTTCATGCTTATTGTGAAATCATTGGTGTCCTGCATTCAGGTTATCGACATTGCTTATCAATTGGTTGCGATAGCATTCTTCAACCACTATTCACAATGTCCTTTTTCCGCCAATACAACCATTTCGTCAAAACAAAACCTTTGGCTACTAATATTCTCACTACAGGCTTTTTGTTTGGAGTCGGTGACGTCATAGCTCAGGGTCTCCAGATTCAGCGCATGGATAATAAAGGTGGAGGAAATCAACACCAGCAAATCACTACTACAGAGCATCAAAAATCAAGACACTTTGACCCACAGAGAACAGCTCGAGCAGCCTTTTATGGAGCCATGGTGTTTGCTCCATTGGCAGACCGCTGGTACAAATTTCTTCCCAAAGTGAAAGTGGTGAACGGGTCCAAAAGCATCAATACCGTGGCTCGAGTGGCCATGGACCAGGTTGGCTTTGCACCGTTGGTGGGTGTTCCACTCTACTTCTCAGTGATGACGTGGATGGAAGGTGTGATGGCGCATGAGACTAACATTCTCGAAAATATCCGGCACAAATTGAGCAGCAGTTATTTTGACACGCTCAAGAGCAACTGGACCGTATGGCCTGCCGTTCAGCTCGTGAATTTCAGTGTTGTTCCTGTTAGCATGCGATTATTAGTGGTGAATGTGGTTAGCATTGGATGGAATTGTTATCTTCTGATGCAAATGAACAGGTCTGACTACATTTCTACAGGACAAGCATAGGAAGGAATAATAAGGGGGTTTAGAGTTTTGGCAGAACAGATGAAGATCTAGATGAAGATGACAGGCAGATGAAGATCTAGATGACAGGCAGATGAAGATGAAGATGACAGGCAGATGAAGATGAAGATGACAGGCAGATGAAGATGAAGATGAAGATGACAGGCAGATGAAGATGAAGATGAAGATGACAGGCAGATGAAGATGACAGGCAGATGAATATGTCAGGCAGATGAATATGTCAGGCAGATGAATGTCAGGCAGATGAATATGTTAGGCAGATGAAGATGAAGATGTCAGGCAGATGAAGATCTAGATGAAGATGACAGGCAGATGAATGTCAGGCAGATGAATCTGTTAGGCAGATGAAGATGAAGATGTCAGGCAGATGAATATGTCAGGCAGATGAATGTCAGGCAGATGAATGTCAGGCAGATGAATATCAGGCAGATGAATATCAGGCAGATGAAGATGAAGATCAAGTGTACAGGCAGATGATGATCTAGATAAAGATATTGTAAAGATATTGTAAAGTTTACATGAAAAAGTGTACACCCAGAACATCCACAACTCACCAACTCAAAACTCCCCATACTCAATCTCACCTACTCGGGTCAAGGCGCGGTCAGTCGCACGCGATTATCTGCACACCGATTGTCTCAATTCAGTTGAAACACGACCCCTGTTTCAGGAGATTCCCCAAGTCTAGGCGGCAGAGGCAGAAGATTTCAACGCCAGGTGTGTGGTTTGCTGGGTCTTGTTGTAGGCCATATTCTCAGTCCATTTAATCTGTGCGCACCCGAACAAAACGCCCGGGCGATTAGGTAATAACACCCGCTTTTTTCCACAGAAAAAAGCCCCACCCTCTCTTGCTATCGCACATAATCGAGCACGCTTGTTCTCAATACGCACCATCTGAACACCTTTTCTTAGCCATCCTCACCAGAGAACCAATCAACCGCCAGCAGAGAACCACAAAGTGCCAGCCTTCTGCAAAAGTCTTGTTTACATTGAAGATTGTTGCCATTACCAGTCTTTCCTTCAGTGTTTATTTTCTGATTTCCTTGAGTGATAAACGTGGTTTTGATTAGTGGAGGAAGTTAAAGATTCTGACACTTGGCCGTGATCATTTGATAGAGAAGTGATCATTTGTTAGAGAAGTGACTAACTGAAGACCAAGATTGATATAGGGAACATTTGAGACGAACTAAGGAGGGAAGTGAAAGGGAAGTGATTAAAGATTAGTCATAGGTAAGAAGAAAGGAAGTGATTAGGGATTAGTCATAGGTAATAAGAAAGGAAGTGATTAGGGATTAGTCATAGGTACTAAGAAAGGATTGCAGATTACGATTGCATCGATAAGAAAAGGCCAATATGATGAAAGGTTTCAAAAATCGCCTCACAAGAAATAAAGGCCAGTCTGCAAAAAAATCCGACAGAAAAGATTCAAAGGATTCCAAAGAAAAAGACCTCTCCAAAAAATCATCGTTGGTCTCATTGGCCAAGGCTGCTACCGGATCCAATTCTCCCCTGAAGTCTAGCTCGCCTCTGTCTTCCAGAAATGAAACCCAAAGCGATACCCAGAGCGATACCGGTACAAACGACGCCACCGCCTTAAATCCCTTGGCAGTGGCTCAGTTTGCTGGATCCCTGGCGTCCAGCCTCTCAAGTCGCTCTCCAAACCCTCATACCCCTCCCCCTACAGGAACTTCCAGTTATCCCGAGCCACTGAATATGGAATCAACTGTTCCCCATTCTGCGTCGTCCATGGACACCGTGGTGGCATCCAGCACCGGATCTGGGTCGCCCAAAATCGTCATTGATGCTCCTCAGGTGCAAACGTCGCTCTCCAATACCACTCCTGTGACGCCCACTCCTCAGGTCAATTCCGTGACCAATGGTAACGGTTTTAACAATGCCGCGTTGAGTTTGGATGGAAAGTTACCCCCGCGCTCCGGGACTGCTAGCTCGCTTGCACAAGGAATCGGGTCGCCCAATAAGGAGGCGTTTGATATCGACTTGATTGCCTCGCCCAAAAGACATCTGTCGTCCCGTTTCGAGCCCACCAATAGCGAGCTGCATCGAGACATTTTGAAGTTGCCCAGTTTCGATGAGGTGGCGCCCGAAGAGCAGATCTCGTTGTTTATCCAAAAAGTGGACCAGTGCAACGTCCTATTCGATTTCAATGACCCTACGCAGGATATTCGTGGAAAGGAAATCAAGCGAATCACATTGCAGGAATTGATCCAGTTCATTGTGAGCAATCGCTTCAATTACACCGAGGAAATGTACGAACACGTGATCTCCATGTTTCGGAAGAATCTTTTCCGGCCCATTCCGCCGCCCGTGAACCCTGTGGGCGATTTGTTTGACCCCGATGAAGATGAGCCCGTGAGCGAGTTGGCATGGCCGCATATGCAGTCCATCTATGAATTCTTCTTACGTTTTGTGGAGAGTCCAGATTTCCACCACCAGGTGGCCAAGCAGTACATTGACCACGAGTTTGTTTTAAGGGTATTGGACTTGTTTGACTCGGAAGATCCTCGTGAAAGAGACTGTTTGAAAACGACATTGCACCGCATTTACGGCAAATTCTTGAGCTTGCGTTCGTTCATCCGCAAATCCATCAACAATGTGTTTTTGCAATTTGTATACGAAACGCAGCGGTTCAACGGAATCGGCGAATTGTTAGAAATTTTGGGGTCCATCATCAACGGATTTGCGTTGCCTTTGAAGGATGAACACAAGATTTTCTTGATACGAGTGTTGCTTCCTTTGCACAAGGTCAAATCATTATCGTTGTACCATCCTCAGTTGGCGTACTGCATCGTGCAGTTTTTAGAGAAGGATCTGAATTTGACCGAGGATGTGATTATGGGGCTTTTGCGATTCTGGCCCAAGATCAATTCGCCCAAGGAGGTGATGTTTTTGAATGAGATTGAGGATATCTTTGAGGTGATGGAGCCGGTGGAGTTTACCAAAATCCAGATTCCGCTTTTCGCACAGTTGCTGAAGTGCATAGCGTCGTCGCATTTCCAGGTATCGGAGAAGGTGTTGTGTTTCTGGCAAAACGAGTACTTTTTGACGTTGGTGACGGAGAATGCCGAGGTGGTATTGCCCATTATATTTGCTTCGCTATACGAGTTGACCAACTCCACACAGCCGGGAATTGCCAATGGCAAGCTCCAGCAGAAGCTTTTGGAGAATCCCAACGCCGTGACCGATGCCAATGGCAACTTGATTGATCTGGGCCTTTTGATGGAGAACCACCATAGTATGGGCAATTTTGAGGAGCGCAACACTGCAAACGGAGCCGGCCCTGCGAAAATGGACGAAAACAATATGATGCACGATATGACGGACGAAGAGTACTACGATTCGTTTTCGTCTCCACAGCAAAATATGGACATGGACGAGTACAACAATATGCCACCGCACAACTCGGCCACTTCCAACTGGAACAAGTCCATCCACCAGTTTGCATTTGGAGCATTGAAGATTTTCATGGACCATAATCCGATTTTGTTTGAACACTGCACAATGTTGTACCACCAATCTGTGGAGGAGCAGAAGATGAGGGAGATGAACCGGAAGCAGGGATGGAAGAGGATAGAAGAGTATGTGAAGCAAGTTGGAGGAGAGGTTGACAGAGTGAATGCGCATTGAGAAGAAAAGATAGAGACAAGATGGGAACAAGATGGGAACAAGATGGAGACCAGATAGAGTTTGTTTCTGAAGTTTGACTCCAGTTTTCATGTGTTCTGATAATGCTGGCATAGAATAAGGGTTGTTAAGAGAAATTGGTAAGACAGAAGTCAGTGGTAAGGCAGAAGTCAGTGGTAAGGCAGATGTCAGTGGTAAGGCAGATGTCAGTGGTAAGACCGAAGTCAGTGTTAAGGCAGAAGTCAGTGGTAAGACCGAAGTCAGTGGTAAGGCAGAAGTCAGTGGTAAGACCAAAGTCAGTGGTAAGGCAGAAGTCAGTGGTAAGACCAAAGTCAGATTGCTAAGTGACATGTCAGATTGCTAAGTGACAGATGTCAGAGTGGCGCAGCAATTCAAGTCCGTACAGAGGTCCAACAATGAAGATCAACAGTGCCAAGTGAATAAGTTTCGCAATGTTGGTTAAGCAGTCCAATCCCTTGATTGGTGGGCGATTTCAAAGTGTTTGAAATCATGCACATCCATATCACATTTATGCAATTGTGTAGTCTGATGTATGAATAGAACAGACACTATGATCCTTATGCGTATTGCAAGTCAGATGCAAGACAGTATGTGTATCGCACGAAAACAGACTACTATTTTAAAGTAAGCATTTCGGGTGGGCAAAACTGAATAATATTAGAATTAGCTACTACATCAACGATTTTCTTTGTATTTAGTTTAATGTTGGAGCCTTTGACCAAGTTTCGTAATAACCATTTAGGCATTTCAGATTAAATCATATTTTTGAAGGGCCGCGAATTCTTCTTTCCTTTAAATTAAAACGGTTGAATGGAGGTTATACAGTCTTTCAAAATTATTCATAGTGCGATAAAATATCATACCAAATAGCATAATGTTTCATACCAAATGACATAATGTTTCACCAACTTTTAATAGAATCAATAATCAGAAAATTTATATTTGACGATTGCATCTATTCTTGAATTCTTCTGATCAGTAGTTAAAATGGACAAAACTAAAGTAGTTTCCATGTTACAATCTTTTTCAAAATTATTCATACCAGTGCGACAAAATTATTCATACTAGTAGGAGAAAATCATTCATACACTGTTTTTCAAAATTATTCATACCAGCGCGCAAAATTATTCATACCAATATTTCAAAAGTATTCAAACCAAATGGCATAATATTTCACACCAACTTTAATGGAATTCAGTAATCAGAAAATTTATTTGGACAGTTGATTTTATACACTATTCTTGCAGTATTCCAATGAACGGTCGAAATGGGCAAAACTTAACTAGTTTCCATGTTATGCTGTGTATAAAAACTTGTATTTGGTATGAATATTTTTATCGCACTGGTATGAATAACTTTGTCGCATTGGTAATAATTTTGAAAAATACTGTACTAGTGCGACAAAATTATTCATACCAATACTACAAAAATATTCATACCAATACTACAAAAATATTCATACCAAGTACAAGTTTATACACAGAATATTTGGAAATC
>VATE01000144.1:12565-34013 GCA_008065195.1 Metschnikowia amazonensis | reverse complement strand
TGTGAAACATTATGCCATTTGGTATGAATAATTTTGAAATATTGGTATGAATAATTTTGCGCGCTGGTATGAATAATTTTGAAAAACAGTGTATGAATTTTTTGTCGCACTTGGTATGAATAATTTTGAAAAAGACTGAATTCAAACCAATATTTTAAAATGTTTCGTACGACTTCGCACAATCTTTCAAACCAAATGACGAAAATTTTACACCAACTTTAATAGAATTTATAATCAGAAATTTTATAACTGGACGATTGAATCTTACCTGTAGTCTTGAAATAATCGGTGGAAACGGGCAAAACAAATAGTTTCCATGTTATGCTGTATTTTAAAACTTGTGTGGTTTGAATAATTTTAAATTGGTTTGAATAATTTTAAATTGGTTTGAATAATTTTAAATTGGTTTGAATAATTTTGAAATACACTATTTTTCAAAAGTATTAATACCTGTGCGACAATTATTCATACCAAATGGCATAATTTCACACCAACTGTTAGATTGTTTAGTAACGTCTGTTTTACCTATCACGTGTGTATTCATTGATGGATTTCTAATATGTGGGAATCTAGGTAATTATATAACCCGAGGGGAAGAGCCAGTCGGTGAGCAGGCTCCTTGTTGTGTAACGCGCTGTTGTAAGGCGGCTGTATACACTGTTTTTCAAAATTATTCATACCAGCGCGCAAAATTATTCATACCAATATTTCAAAATTATTCATACCAATATTTCAAAATTATCCATACCAATATTTCAAAATTATTCAGTGCGACAAAATTATTCCAAATGGCATAATAATTCACACCAACTTTTAATAGAATTCAATATTCTGAAATCTAAAATCTGAATATTGACTCATATATTTAGGGGTCCTCCAATTAAAGGTGAAACGGAAAAAACTAAATTAGTTTCCATGTTTCCTGTAAATTAAACTTTTATTTGGTTTGAATAATTTTGAATATTGGTATGAATAATTTTGAATATTGGTATGAATAATTTTGAATATTGGTCTGAATAATTTTGAATATTGGTATGAATAGTTTTGTCGCGTTGGTATGAATATTTTTGAAAAACACTGTATAAGGAAGGCACGTAGAAGCGCGTTGGACAAGGTCTATCGTGTTTCCTCCACTAATCGCACAGCGTAGCTTTAATTTGGGCCAGTGGGTAGTGTAGTACCCAAGGTGGATGTGACCAACTATTATAGAATTCAATACTCTGAAATCTTCAAATAGAGGATTACATACAGTCTTTTTCAAAATTATTCAAACCCGTGCGCAAAATTATCCAAACCAAATACAGTGTTTTTCAAAATTATACCAGTGGGCAAAAATATTCATACCAAATGGCATAAAGTTTCACACCAACTTTTAATAGTTTTTAGTAAACAGATATTTTTATCTTGCTGATTGCTATTACATTCTATTCTGGGAGTCTTATCAACGGTCAAAACGGACAAACTAAAGTAGTTTCCATGTTGTGCTGTATACCAAAACTTGTATTTGGTAGGAATAATTTTGTAATATTGCTATGAAAATTTTTGTCGCACTGGTATGAATAATTTTGAAAAATACTGTATGAATAATTTTAAAAGTACTGTATATACACTATCCTTAGAGTCTTCCAAACAACGGCCAAGCGGACAAAACTAAAGTAGTTTCCATGATGTATATTAAAGCTTATATGTTGTTTGAATAATTTTGAATATTGGTATGAATAATTTTGAAAATAGTGTATCAGTGCGACAAAAGTATTCAAACCAGTGCGAAATTATTGAAATCAGTGCGAAATTATTCAAATCATTGCAGAATTATTCAAATCATTGCAGAATTATTCAAATCAATGCAAAATTATCCAAACCAAATGGCATAATGTTCACACCAACTTTTATTAGTTTTCACTAATCAGATATTTTATATCTTGCTGATTGTTATTAAATTCTATTCTTAGCGTCTTAAGATCAAAAATGGAAACGGACAAAATAAAGTAGTTTCCATGTTATACTGTATTAAAACTTATATCTGGTTTGAATAATTTTGAAGTATTGTCGCACTGGTATGAATATGTTTTAAAAAGGCTGTACAAGTTTAAATAACATGAAAACTAGTTTTGTTTTAACGCTCGCGACCGTTGATTGAAAGTCTCCAAGAATAGTATATAAGAGCAATTGTTCAAATATCAAATATCTAATTACGGAAATCTATTAGAAATTGGTGTGAAACATTATCATTTGGTTTGAATAATTTGTCGCTCTAGTTTAAATATTTTTGAAGTAGGTTTGAATAATTTGTCGCACTGGTTCGAAGATTTTGAAAAACACTGTAATTTGTCGCATTGGTATGAATACAGTCATTTTCAAAATTATTCAAACTAGTGTGAGAAAATTATTCAAACTAGTGTGAGAAAATTATTCAAACTAGTGCGACAAATTTATTCATATCAATATTTCAAAACTATTCAAACTAGTGGAACAAAATTATTCAAATCAAGTGGAAAATGATTCATACCAACTTTTAATAGAACCAGTAACCAGAAAATTTATATTTGGATGATTGCATATATATTGTCTTCATGCAGTCGTCCAACCAACGGGAAACGGACAAAACTTAAGTAGTTTTCATGTTATGCTGTATAGTGAAATTTGGATTTGGTTTGAGTAATTTTGAAACTTGGTATGAACAATTTTGTCGCACTGGTTTGAATAATTTTGAAAAATACTCTACTTTGTTAATTTTATTCTCATAGATGCTAACGTCTACACAGGGCTCATAACCTAGCGAGAGTTTTATAATTATTGATAGCGCATAACTACGGTACTCCATAATTCCAATAATTGAGGAGATTTCTGTTGACTGAATGTTTTTGACTGTTACATTTCTGATGTTTATAAAGTGTTTCAAAGTATTTAAAGCAGTGCGAAAAATATATTCAAACCATTTCAAAAATACAGTCTATTTCAGAATTATTCATACTAGTGCGACAAAATTATTCATACCAATATTTCAAAATTATTCATACTAGTGCGACATATTTATTCATACCAATATTTCAAAATTATTCATACCAGTGCGACAAAATTATTCATACCAAATGGAAAATGTTTCCTACCAACTTTCAATAGATTCAGTAATCAGAAAATTTATATTTGGACAATTGCTCTTATATACCATTCCTAGAGTCTTCCAATTGACGGCTAAGCGGACGAAACTAAAGTAGTTTTCATGTTATGCTGTATATTAAACTTGTACTTGGTATGAATAATTTTGTAATATTGGTATGAATAATTTTGAAATATTAGTATGAATAATTTTGAAATATTAGTATGAATAATTTTGTCGCACTGGTATGAATAATTTTGAAAAATACTGTATTCAAACTAGTGCGACTATTATTCAAACCAAATGGCTTAATGTTTCACACCAACTTTTATAAATTCAGTAATCAGAAAATCTATATTTGGACGATTGCTTATATAAAAACTTCTTGGAGTCTTCCAATCAACTGTCTCAGCCGATAAAACTGAACTAGTTTCTAGGTATGCTGAATAGGAACTTGTATTTGGGTGAAGAATTTTGCAGTGGTTCAAGAACTTTGCAGTGGTTCAAGAATTTTGCAGTGGTTCAAGTATTTTGGTGAATAATTTTCAAAAATACTGTATTCAAAATTATTCAAACTAGTGCGACAAGTTGTGCATACCAATAATTTAAAGTCTTCGCACATTCTTTCAAACGGCATAATGTTTTACACCAACTTTTAGAATTCAATATACAGAAAGTTTTGGACGATTGCTTATTGAACCTAGACTTGGAGTCTTCAATCAACGGTCAAAAGCGAGAAACTAACTAGTTTACGTGTCATCTTGTATATAACTTGTATTTGGTTGAATAATTGTTGCAGTGGTTTGAATAATTTTAAAAGACACTGTATTCAAGCAGTGCGACAAATTATTCAAATCATTTCAAATTTTCGCACCACTTCGCACAATCTTTCAAGAAATGACATAATGTGCCCAACATTAAATAAAATTGAATATTTAATTCTTAATCTGGAAAATTACCTCGCAAAACAGGAAATCAACGGTTAAAACGACAAACTAACTAGTTTCAAAGACATCCTGTATAAACTTGTATTTGGTTGAATAATTTTTCACTGGCTAAGAATATTTTGGAGTGGTTTACATACAGTGTTTTTTAAAATTGTTCATACCAGCGCGCAAAATTATTCATACTAATATTTCAAAATTATTCAAACTAGTGCGACAAAATTTTCATATACAAGTGCTTATACACAATATAACATGGAAACTAAATCAGTTTTGGCCCTTTTGACCGTTGATTGGAAGACTCCAAGTATAGTATATATGAGTCAATTCTCTAAATTAAGATTTCAGAATATTGAATTCTAAAAAGTTGGTGTGGGCCATGTCGTCATTTGGTTTGAAGGATTGTGCGAAGTGGTATGAAACTTTTTGAGAATTGGTATGAATAATTTTGAAAAATACTGTACTTTTGTTTTCACACTAGTAATCATAAATCCAATGCAGAAGTTTCGTACCCGTCGATATTTCAAACCAAATATAAGTTGTTATATACACTATTTTTCAAAATTATTCATACCAATGCGACAAAATTATTCAAACCAATATTTCAAATTATTCATACCAAATACTAGTTTTAATACACAGCATAACATGAGAACTACTCTAGTTTTGTCTGTTGTAACCATTGATTGGTAGACTCCAAGAAGTTTTTATATAAGCAATCGTTCAATATAGATTCTCTGATTACTGAATTCTATTAAAAATTGGTGTGAAACATTATCATTTGGTTTGAATAATTTGTCGCACTAGTTTAAATATTTTTGAAGTAGGTTTGAATAATATGTCGCACTGGTTTGAATAATTTTGAAAAATACTGTACTAAACTTTCATTAAAAATATTCTGAAGGGTTTACTAATTCAATATTCTAAAAGGTTAAATAATTCAATATTCTAAAAGGTTAAATAATTCAATATTCTAAAAGGTTAAATAATTTATTATTGTGAAAGGTTAAATAATTTATTATTGTGAAAGGTTAAATAATTTATTATTCTAAAAGGTTAATTTAAGAATCTTGAAATGTAAATATAATAAATTTTCAGAATTGAATCTGATCTCTTTATATGTACATTTGCAGTCAAGGTCGAAGGATGGAACTAACCTTTTTTCTATCCTACACAGTGTTTCTCAAAATTATGCAAACTAGTACGACAAATTTATTCATACCAGTGCGACAAAATTATTCAAACCAATACTTCAAAAGTTTCGTACCACTTCGCACAATCTTTCAAACCAAATGGCATAATGCTTCACACCAACTTTTGAAGAGTTCAATATTCAAAATTTTTAAATCTGGAAACCTTCCTCATTTTAACATTTATGAGTTTCCAATCAACAGTCAAAAGGGGAAAATTAAATGAGTTTCCATGTCATCCTATAACAACTTGTACTTGGTTTGAAGATTATGTGAAGTGCGAAACTTTTGGAATGTTAATTTGAGTAATTTTGAAAATACTGTACAACGGTTTGGATTTTTGAAAAAATGTGAAGTGCGAAACTTTTGAATTGTGTTTTCAAATTATTCAAACGAGCACGCAAAATCTTCGAATTTTAATAATACAATTTAAATTTTAATAATACAATTCGAATTTTAATAATACAATTTGAATTTTAATAATACAATTCGAATTTTAATAATACAATTCGAATTTTAATAATACAATTCGAATTTTAATAATACAATTTGAAATCGGAAGATTGCTCTATACTTACTTAGGAGTCAAGGTCAAAACGCCGGAACTGACTGATTTGTTATCCCTATACAACAATTTGCAGGGTGTATTTTGAATGGTTTGTATAATTTGCTAGTGTGGTGTATTTTTCGCGCTATTTTGAATACTTTGAAACTTTATTGATATTCTGTTTTCTGGTTCCGCAATTTGTTGCTTTAATTTTTGCTGCTTTAATTTCGCGGTCATGATATGTGGTGAGTACAAAATATAAACTCTAGGGTTACCAAATAAACTTAGGTCTTGACCAAATTACAAACTGTGGGAAATATAAACTTTAGGATCTAAAGTATAAACTATAGGGTAGTATAAACTGAAGGGTAGTATAAACTGAAGGGTAGTATAAACTATAGGGTAGTATAAACTATAGGGTAGTATAAACTATAGGGTAGTATAAACTATAGGGTAGTATAAACTATAGGGTAATGTAAACTATAGGGTATTATAAACTATAGTATAAACAATAGGGTAGTATAAACTTTAGTTAATATAACTGAGGGTAACTGAGGGTATTAAATAAGGGTATTACAACTATGAGTTAACCGTAGTATCTTCCCCTCATACAAATATTATTCTGAGATTAATATGGACTTCAGCATGCTCCTATTTACGCTATATTGCTTCTATATTTTCATCAGTACCTGTAAAACCGCGCCTATGCATCCTCAAATAATACTCATACTAGCCCTAACTTACGTACTCTATCGTATCTACAGACTCTTGACCTGTATCTAAAGCTGTTTCATCTATACTCTGCATTTCTGAAACGTGTGGGACATGGGAGGTCTCCTGCATCGGGCGGCTATAGTGCATTTACCATGCTCATATCCAACGCCAATCAACACACACTTTATAATGTAAATAGTATTTGCAGTATAGATATGAAATCTGTAGATGCAATGAGTAGATATACATAGATACTAGATACTACACTAGATACTACTATATAAATACTACATACTACACTAGATACTACTATATAAATACTACACTAGATACTACTATATAAATAATACATACTACACTAGATACTACTATATAAATACTACACTAGATACTACTATATAAATACTACACTAGATACTACTATATAAATACTACACTAGATACTACTATATAAATACTACACTAGATACTACTATATAAATACTACACTAGTTAGATATTGGTTTATAAAGCATAGATATACATGGATATGAACCATAGTAGTCTTACTACTTGGCAGCTAATAACTGGGTGAACTCCTGGATGTCAATTTCTCCGTCATTATTGGTGTCGGCTTCTTTGATCATTTGGTCCACATCTGCATCAGACAACTTCTCTCCGATGGAAGTTAGCACATGTCTCAACTCGGCGGCGCTGATCTTTCCGTCTCCATTACGGTCAAACACCTTGAAGGCCTCAGCAATCTCGGCCTCGGAATCTGTGTCCTTCATTTTTCTGGCCATCATAGTCAAAAACTCGGGAAAGTCCACGGACCCGTCGCTGTTCATATCAACCTCGTTGATCATATCAGACAACTCACTTTCAGAAGGGTTTTGGCCCAACGACCTCATCACCGTGCCCAACTCCTTGGTGGTGATTTTTCCATCGCTGTCTTTATCGAATAAAGAGAAGGCCTCTTTGAATTCTGCAATTTGCTCCTCGGATAGTTTTTCTGCCTTTGCCATGTTAGTATTGAGATGAGGGGGTCAGTAGTGGGGTCAGTAGTGGGAATCAGTAGTGGGAGTAGTCACGAATTAGGAGTCAGAGTCGGTAGTCACAAATTAGGAAACACAATTCAGGGTCAGCCAAGTCAACAATTAAAACCAAGAAAAGTCTAGACAACTCAAATAATCAGAAGTAATAATTTCAAACTTCAATACTTCAATAAGCTTCAATCAAATCTCACAGGTTAGTGAAGGTCAGGTTCCAAGGCTCAGTATTTCAATGACTCAAGGCTAATAAACACAAACGACACGGTGTCAGTAGATTCTAAAGCACCGACATTTTATCGCCAGGTTTCATGCAGTTCGTGTTGTCAATGTCAGTCCGGCACGGAGTCTGCGCCCTACAGGATCATTGTTCAAAACAAGGCACTCCCTCGCCCGACGCCCTTCCCAGGAGGTTAGGATAGTTTCGAGGCCATTTAAAGCTGGCGGGGATTTCCTGTTTCAGCGGCCGGTTGCCCGGGTCCGTTGCACGGTTGTGTGCCACATTCCCACTTTAAACTAACCCCTTCGTGACCCGAGATTTTACCCCTTCCCATTCATGTGACCTACCCGCCACAAGACTTGGCCTAGCCTGCTCGTGTGGGATACTAAGAATTCATCCGGGTCCTGCATACGCCCGGCGGCCTAGCCAAGGTGTGGCCCGTTTACTTTACGTACCATTTCGTTTTGGGGAAGTGTAGAGAGGAAGGAGGAGACTGGGCGAATATAAGATGGGAAGCCGCGGCTATATGCAGGTATGCGCGCTCGTCTAGAACGGCAATCATTGCTATAATTAGCCGAGGACCAGAAGAGAAGATAGGAGTGATGAAGTGATTGAATGATGGAGTGATGAAGTGATTGAATGATGAAATGATGAGATGATGAAATGATGAAATGAGAAGAATGAAATGAAATTTCAATGATAATGTTTTGATATTTTCTGTTCTCCTCTTCTCCTCTCCTCTCCTCTCCTCTCTTCTGTTCTCTTATATTCGAAATCTCTTTACTTATACCAATAGCAATGCAAGAAATCAACTAGTACTAACATTTGGATTCGTACCGTTAGGCTAAGGAAACCTAGCTCCTTATATAGACAAACGGAGTCAGCAATGGAGTCAAAATGAGACAATTGAGTCAAGCTTCATTGTTTTGATTATCACACAGCCCCAGGCTGTGTAGTCTCCGGGTCGGACTAGAGTTTGTCTGAGACAGTGTCAAATGACGAGTATAGAGAGTTAGAGGGTATAAAATATGGGCGATATGGATTGGGACTAATTATTGTATGATCTTTAGAAAAGTATTATAGGGCTTGAGATAGTACGAGAAGTCTAGAGATACCTGACAGAGACTTCTTTTCGTAATTTCTAATGCTTATAATGCGTATGATAGCGTATAATTCTTATAATGCTTATAATGCTTATGATAGCATATAATTCTAGTAATGCTTATGATAGCATATAATTCTAGTAATGCTTATGATAGCGTAATTCTTGTAATGCTTATGATAGCTTAGAATGCTTATAATACCTTCAGTGTTTTTAAAAGTATTCAAACCAGTGCGACAATCTAACCAATACAGTGTTTTTCAAAATTATTCAAACTAGTGCGACAAAATTATTCACACCAATACAGTCTTTTTCAAAATTATTCATACCAATGCGACAAAACCAATATTTCAAAATTAATCATACCAGTGCGACAAAATTATATACCATTAAAAAATTTTTCATAACAAATACAAGTTTTAATATACAACATAACATGGAAACTCCTTTTTTTTGTCCGCTGGCCGTTGATTGAAAGACTCCAAGAAGAGGATATAAATATAAAATTTCTAATTATTGAATTCTATTAAAGTTGGTGTGAAACATTATGCCATTTGGTATGAATAATTTTACCAATATTTCAAAATTGTAACTAGTGCGACAAAATTATTCAAACCAAATACAAGTTCTTATATACAGTATTTTTCAAAATTATTTATACCAGTGCGACAAAAATATTCATACCAGTGCGACAAAATTATTCAAACCTATTTCAAATTATTCAAACTAGTGCGACAAAATTACTCAAACCTATTTCAAAAATAAATATATCCAAATGCCATAATGTTTGACATCAACTTTTCTAATTCATTAATCAAATATTTTACATCTGGAGGAGTTTATATTTACTCATTTGGGAGTCTTCAATAGACGATCGCAAGTGATAAAACTAAAGTAGTTTCATGTTATGCCGTATATCAAAATTTGTATTTTGTTTGAATAATTTTGAAATATTGGTATGAATAATTTTGGAAACACTGTATTTGAGTGTACGCAGCAACTAGTTGAAGGGTCCAATGAGGCCTACGTTAAGCACTCTACTACTACTATATTAGTAATATCCAGTATTATATAACTCAATATTCAACTACAATCTACTATACATTATACTTTTATACCGTGTTATTGTACTACACAAATGAGTGGTATTCTGGGGATGTACGGGTTTATATTATATTCTGGTATCTACTACACTCTATTATACTATCTATTATACTCTCAATATACTTCTACTGTGCTACTAAAATACCACTTAACTTCTACTATACTCGAACTATTGTTTCGTGTTTTACTACTACACAAATAAAAGGTATTGTGGGATGTACGGGTCTGTACTATCTACTGCTATCTACTACACTCTATTATACTATCTATTATACTCTCTGTATACTATTACTGTAATACTATTATACCATCACACTTCCACCATACTTTACACTATTGTTTCGTGTTCTACTACTACAAGGTATTTTGGGGATGTACGGGTTTGTACTATCTACTGTACTACTATCTACTATTATCTACTACACTATCTTTACTATACTACTATCTACTTTAGGATTACTGTCCTACTAAAATACCACTTTACTTCCCTATACTCGAATTAATATACCATACTTTATTACCTATACATATGGTACTCTGGGGATGTACGGGTGTAGTACCATCTACTACACTATCTAGTACAATATCACCTAAAATTTCTATTAGTTTCTACTACACTCTAATATACTATCCATTACATTTTCCTCTATTCTACATACTATTTGACCGTACTCTACTACTACATTATGTATATGATATTCTAGGATGTACGGGTTTAGTACTATATACTACCTACTATTACCTACTATACTAATGAAGTAATATAATATCTCCTATATTAGTGACACACTAAAATCTACTACTATACTCTACTGATCTACTACTATGTTGACCGTGCAAGACATCAGTACATGCCATTGGTCCGGCATGGGACGTCAACAACATTTGTTGGACAAAACAGATAAAAATGGAGACAATATGGGCTAGCTCGTCTAAATTACACCGTCACTACCGAGCTCTATCTAAGAAGGGAATTCTCCAAATTTGATGGAGGATGAATAAAAAGAATACAGTATAGTTATTCAGTCATCAGATGTGAGATATGGCTAAACCCGTACATCCCCAAAATTGCACGATCTTTTCTAGTACTTTCCCATTAAGCTTCACCTTGAATAGAATCTTGAAAGATGAATTCTTGAAATATATGCTGACATAAGGAGCCAGTCTAGGACTGAGCCGGGCCAGTACTGGGAATACAGTACAGTCTTTTTCAAAAATATTCATACTAGTGCGACAAATTATTCATACCACAAATTATTCATACCAAATGGCATAATGTTTCACACCAACTTTTAATAGTTTTCAGTACTCAGACATTTTATATCTTACTGATTGCTATTACATTCTATTCTGGAGTCTTCCAATTAACGGCCAAACGGACAAAACTAAAGTAGTTTCCATGATATGTTGTATATTAAAACTTCTATTTGGTTTGAATAAATTTGAAATATTGGTATGAATTTTTTTGTCGTATTGGTTGAATAATTTTGCCGCATTGGTTGAATATTTTTGTCACACTGGTATGAATAATTTTGAAGACCGTATACAGTGAATTCAAAGAATACAATATTTTTCAAAACTATTCAAAGCAGCGCGCAAATTATTCAAAAATATTTCAAAAGTTTCGTACCACTTCGCAAATCTTTTAAACCAATGACGAAATGTTTCACGCCAACTTTTCAAAATTCAATATTCAGAAATCTTAATATATAGAATTGCCTCATATTTTCTCATTTGAAAATCTTCCAATCAAGGGCAAACGAATAGAACTGAACTAGTTCCCGTAATATCCTGTATACAACAACTGTATTTGGTTTGAATGAATGTGCGAAGGGTGCAAAACATTTAAAATATTGGTTTGAATAATTTCGGTGCGACAAAAATATTCATACCAAAATTTCAAAATTATTCAAACTAGTGCGACAAAATTATTCATACCGAGATTTCAGAATGTTTCGTACCACTTCACCCAATCTTTCAAACCATATTATATAATGTTTCAAACCAACTTTTTTAGAATTCAATTTTTGAAATTTTAATCTAGATGAATGTATATGTACTATTCTTGGAGTCTTCCAATCAACGGTGAAAAAGGAAAAAAGAAAGTAGTTTCTAGGTTATCTTGTATATATTTGGTTTGAATAATTTTGAAATATTGGATCAATAATTTGTCGCACTGGATCAAAAATTTTGAAATATGGGTTTGAATAATTTGAATAATTTTGAAAAACACTGTAAAGCGCGCATGTTCGAACCAATCCACGCAGTTAAAACAAGTGGTATAATATTTCACTAACTGTCAATTCAATCAACTGAATTGTAATTAATTATAATCTGGATGTTAAATTAATTATAATCGGAAATGGTCAATTTTAAAATTATTCAATATTTCGAAATCTTAAGCTGGGTTTCTTATATGGGAGTCAAGGTTAAAAGGACGAAACTGACTGCTTTCAATATTATTCTATATATAACAGCTTGTATTTGGGTTGAAAGTGTGAGGTGCGAAACTTTTGAATTGTAATTTTCAACCGCGCGGAAGATGTTGAAGCAATTCAAGAGTTCGTACTCGCACGTTTTTGAGACCATTCATTAATTCAATTTGAGATATTAATTTAATTCAATTTGAAATATTAATTCAATTTGAAAATTAATTTAATTCAAAACATGGATATTTCCTCATATTTACCAGGAGTCAAGGTCAAAACACAGAACTCATTTGTTATCTCTATACAACAGTTGTATTTGTTTAAAAGAATGTTCAATGGGTGCGAAACTTTTGAATTTCAATTTTCAAGTATTCAAACTAGCGCGAAATTTCTAACCAGAAAACAGAATAATTCAATCAAAATTAAACAAACCAATAATTCAAATGATTCGAACCAAAGTCTTAATGAAAACAAGAAACCAGTTCATTTCCGTTCTTTTGCCTTCCGAAATTAAGTGCATAATAGAATCGTCCAGATTGAATTCTTAGTATTGAATTATTCTGAATATCAATTCTCGCGTAAGTTGGCCATTGGTTTGAAAAACTGCGCGAATGATTTCAAAATTATCAAACCTATTATCAAACCTACAATATTATCAAACACATTATTCAAATCACTACAAGTTTTATTTAGAGGATGACATGGAATTTCTTTGGTTTTGTCATTGTGACCCTTCATTGGAAGACTCCAAGAATGGTAAATATAAGAAATCACTCAATAGTATATTTCTGAATAGTTCTAACAAGTTGGTGTGAAACATTTCGTCATTCTGCTTGAAAGATTTGCGAAGTGGTATGAACTTTTTGAAATATTGGAGTAATTTGTCGCGCTGGTTTGAATTTGAACTTTTCAATTATTGCTTAAATATTATTGTTTGAACATTTTCGCGCAGTTTGAATACTTTGAAAACACTGCCTAACGCGAATTGTGTTGGCTTGATAATACTCCAGCTCACCCTAATATATTATTAAAGTTAAGGTTGAGTATAATGGAACTTTTAATTTACATCTTAAAAAGCATCACAAGTAGTTTAAGGTTTAGGCAGTTGGTCAGTAATAGTTCAACTTTCATATTAGATATCGTGGATGATCAAGATTGCAGATGGTATTCATCTAATACTGTAAGTGTTACTATTACTACCATTACTACTACTATTACTACCATTACTACTACTATTACTACCATTACTACTACTATTACTACTACTATTACTACTACTATTACCACTATTACCACTATTACTACTATTACTACTATTTCTACTACTTCTACTATTACTACTACTATTACTACCACTTTTACCACTATTACTACCACTATTACCACTATTACTACTACTTCTACTACTTCTACTACTTCTACTACTTCTACTACTTCTACTACATTTACCTTTGCCTCAAATCTATGTTCTAAATTATCTTCCCAGCATTCAAAAGTCTCTTAATTTTTAGTGCTTTACTCTTTTGTTCTCGGCCCAGAAATTCTTGAACTCTACACTACACTCATACCCGAAATTCCCTTTCTCCAGCATTTCGCAGCCCTCGGAAGAAGCATCCTCTATGCAGTCCCATGCAAGCAGGTGCAGTGGCCGAGGCAGCGAACCCGTGAAAAGTGCAGTCCGCGCACCACCCGCATACCATCATACACCAGTACACCCCACCGCAAAACCATAAGCGCAGAAACATAATCGCAGAATCACTACTACATCCTCAAATCTCACCACTCCATGCTCCGCTTTGTTCTCCACTAATGACACCTTAGCTTGCATGCTCCATGCTGTACAATACATTTCTCCAGCTGTTGGACGATCTGCAGCTTCTATCCCACATATACACGCTCTCGCAGGTCCAGGAGCCGCTGGGTTTACCAGACGCCACATCCACTCCAACCAACAATAACCTAAGTGTGGTGTCAACATCTTCGATTGGTTCTGATCCATTTGAAGATGGACTTGATTCTGCACTTTTGAAGATTCCATTTGCCAACGATGCTGCCAACGATGCTGCCCACGATTCTGCCAACGATGCTGCCAACGATTCTGCCAACGATATTGTCAACGATGCTGTCATTACCCGGTCTTGGCGCAGCCTGTTTCTAGGGCAGCATGTTTCAGAATTAGAATCTTTTCAAAGTGATTCATCAAATGTCAGTATAGCTAGAAACCAACTAGCACTTGTTGCTGCCGATGCTACTGAAGCCACCGATGCCATTGACGATTCCACTGATGATGATATGGGTAATACAGAGATCCATAAAGACTTGGACCTGAAAGACGACTCGAATAAACAGTTGAATACAAAGAACTTTAATATGGATCACCCGAAAAATGACTTCCTTATTGATGTTTTGAATGAACCCCTGGAGTTCATGGCAGAATCAGAAATAATGGCATCATCAAAAGATTCAAGTTTCCCTAATTTTCAAACCAGTTTCAATCCCGATCAAACAAATGACAAGCCAGCTAACCATCATGAGGAAATTTCTGCTGCTCAAAAGTCTTCAAATAGAGCAGACTCTGATGAGTCTGAGTCTGAGTCTGACTCCAATGAAAAGTCTAACTTTGGAATCGTCGGCCCTCAACATGGTTTTGGAGATCATCACATTTACTTTGAAAACAAACACAAGAAGCAGCTCTTGGCAGACCAAGTGTACATCCAGTGGGAAATGGAACGACGCCAAAGTCTAGGCCTTTCCACCCATATCACCCAGATCTTTGCCCACTGCTCCATCTTCGTCAACGGCAATACAACTCCGACCCTAGATACCATCCACAAAACTGTGATTTTGCATGGCGGTATTTTCCTTTCGCATCTTCAGAATAAAGGTGCTGCCAGCCATATTGTGTGCGACCGGCTCACGCCGCGAAAACGCATTGAATTTAAAAACTATCGTGTTGTCAAGGCAAAATGGATCGTTGACTGTGTGGCTTCTGGTACATTACTTGATTGGAAGGCGTACCGGTTGATAGAAGAGCTAGAGCCGTATCAGAAAAGATTAGGATATGAGAGAGTTTTGGCGGGGAATTCTGAGCATGAGAAAGATAATGATCTGGGAAATGATGAGAATGATTTTGAAGATGATTTTGAGAATGATTCTGAAAATGACCCTAAAAATGATTATATTCCAGTGAAAAATGATCCCAAAAATGATTCTGAAAATGACCCTAAAAATGATTATATTCCAGTTAAAAATGATCCCAAAAATGATTCTGTTCGAGTGGAAAATGATTTTGAAGATGGTTCTGTTCCAGTGGAAAATGATTTTGAAAATGACTCTGTTCCGGTTAGAAATGATCCTAAAAATGGTCCTGCTCTAGAGGAAAATGTTCCTAAAAACGTTCCTCAAAATAATACTGTTCGAGTGGAAAATGATTCTGAGAATGATCCTGTTCCAGTGAAAAATGTTCCTCTAAATAATTCTGTTCCATTGTTGATTGATTATGAGAATGATCCTGAAAATGATCCTGTTCCAGTGATAAATGATCCTAAAAATAATCCTGTTCCAGTGAAAAATGCTCCTGAAAATGATCCTCAAAATAATTCAGTTCCAGTGAAAAATGATCCTAAAAATGATCCTAAAAATAATTCTATTCCAGTCAAAAATATTTCTGAGAATGATCCTCAGTTTGACCACCCTCGTGGTCTCTCCTCTCCCCATTCTCTCCTCCCTAAGTTGTCCCAGCTTAATAGTGCTCGCCTCAGAATTCCCTTTGCCCAGATGGATGCAAAACATCCCGATTTCCTCAAACACTTCTTTGCCAATTCCAGATTACACCATCTTAGCACCTGGAAAGCAGACTTACGTGCCAAGTTCTTGCGTATCATTGCCAAAGGCCATCAACCACCGCCAAAAACGTCTTCTCATCGCCAAATCATCCTCCATATCGACTTTGACTGCTTCTTCGCTACAGCTTCGGCACTCAAACTCCCAAATGTGGATATTTCCAAAGATCCAGTGGCCGTCTCGCACGGGGGAACTTCTTCAGACATTGCCAGCTGTAATTATGTGGCACGTGACTTTGGAATCCGTAATGGAATGTGGCTTGGAGCTGCCCGCCGGCTTTGTCCGCAACTCAAGGTCATTGACTATGATTTCGATGCCTATGAGAAGATATCACATGCCTTTTACACTTATTTGCTTGGGTGCCGCACGTTCCACGCCATTTTTCCGGTTCTGATCGATGAAGTTTTGGTGGACGCTACAGACGCTTGTTATGGGCCAGACATGCTTGAGATGCTGCTAGAAGATTCCGTCTCCTGGCTCTGTGCAGACATCCGGCGACAAGTGGTGGCCCATACCGGATGCACTGTTAGCATTGGTGCTGCACATAACGTTTTATTGGCCAAATTGGCCATCAGAAAAGCCAAGCCCGATGGAGTGTTTACTCTTTTGAAGGATCCGCAGCAATTTCTCGATTCGGTGCATTTTACGGATTTGCCTGGAGTCGGAAGAGGCCTATATGAGAAATTGGTGCATCATCTCCACCAATCAGACGCTCAAAATCTCCACCAATCAGACGCTCATCATCTCCACCAATCAGACTCTCATAATCTCCACCAATCAGACTCTCATAATCTCCACCAATCAGACTCTCATAATCTCCACCAATCAGATGCTGATTTCAGAACACCCATTCTCTTGAAACACGTGCGTGAACTTGGACTCGCAAGGCTCTCAGCCATTTTTGGCCACAAAACTGCCGTCCGTATCCATGAAAATTGCAACGGTATTGACCATACGCAGATCCACATGGACGAGACATCCAAGGAGACGCTTGGTCGAAAAAGCGTTTCTGTAGATGTCAATTATGGCATCCGTTTCGATACTTTTGTGCAGGCAGAAGCATTTCTTGTGAGGCTCGCGCAAGAGCTCCATTCTCGGATGATCGATTTGGGCGTATGCGGATCGGCTGTGACGTTGAAGTTGGCCCGCAAAACCGCAGATGCTCCGTGGATTACACCCAAATATATGGGCCTCGGCAAGGTTAATTTCTTCAGCAAATCTGGGTCTTTGGGCGTGGCCACCAATGACTGGGGGATTTTGGGGCTGGAGATGAAGTCTCTTTTTCGTATGTTGAACATCCCTGTGCAGGAACTCCGCGGGATATCTGTGACGGTGACGAAATTAGAGGATATCGACGATACGAAGAGACTGCGACAGCGACAGCGAAGATTGGGGTTTGGCAAGCATGCAGGACAAAACCGAGAGGGACGCCATAAAGATTGTGAAAAAAAAGATATCATTGAAAAATCTCAAGATTTACCTTTTGCAGAGAAAATCTGGGGGGTTGATTCCATTGATTGGAAAGTTTTTAATGAGTTACCGATGGAAATCCGAAGCGAGCTTAAGAAGGAGCTTCTCCGACGAGGCATTCCTGTAACGGCACAGGAAAAGAATGAGAAAAAGGGCTTTCAGGTTGAGGGAAAAAAAGAAAGCTCAAGTTCAAATTTTTCCTCTTCGGATGGAAAAGTTTACTACCAACAAATCTTTCCGAGTCAAACCAATGGCATGTTCAAGACGCTCAAAATCAAGGAATCACCAAAGAAAAAGCGCAGACTCGAACGACAAAAGGTAAATGTCCTGTCTATAACTCCACAGGTCCTGTCTAAAATTCCAAATGTCCTGTCTACAATTCCAAAAGTCCTGTCTAAAATTCCACAGGCCCAGAATCATTGGACAAATTACGACGAGGAAGTTTTGAAAGAAATTCCAACATTGATTCGGGAGCAGTTTATGCAGGATGTGGAACGACTCAAAAAGCACCAGAAACTTGAATTCGTTTCCATCAAGGAAAAAATAGAGAAAAAAGAGCAATACGAACGCAAAATTCGACAACGTGTTATTTCGGAGACTTGGCTCCGGCTGCAGCCACGGCTCGTGGCCTACGATGGTTTTAATGGAGAATCACTCCCGGTGCATGCCTTGGTGCTGCAGATAAGGCGCTGGGTGGTGCAGTCCATTGGCCAGGAAGGGCCTCATTTGGACGATGTGGCTATATTCAGGACCTACCTTAATCACATGCTCGAAAAGGGGAATATTTCTCGATGTGTGTGCTTGGTGCAAGCTATCGAGTCTGAGCTCAGCACTCAGAATACTATCATGAAGGTGAGCTGTGTGCAGGACACCACTATAATATGTAGGGGAATTTCAGATTGGCGAGTTCATATTGATTCATTTCGAGGACTTATCGACGACTTTTGTTCTGTGAGGAGGATTGATGTGAATTGATAGGAATGAAGTTGACGACGGCGATTGCTTTTATTTTTTAATATGGATTGTTAGATTCTTTAGTAACGTCTTTTACCTATCATGTGCGTATTCGTTGATGGATTCCCAATAAGTGGGAATCTAGGTAATTATATAGTCCAAGGGCGAACCAGCCATAATGCTGGCTGCTTGTTATGATGCTGGCTGCTTGCTATGATGCTGGCTGTAGTGAGCCATATCTGGTCGAGGCGACTGTGTATAAGGAGATCACGTGTTCTGGTCGTATTAGACAGGGTCTACCGTGATTCCTCCACTAATAGTGCAGCGTAGCTATAACTTGGACCATTGGGTAGTGTAATACCCAAGGTGGATCTGACATGGATCAATATACAGACTCACGTTTCCGATCTTTCCATCCATAGGTAAAGAAGTGATGAAATAGTGTAGTATAATAGTATATTTTATGATAGTGGGATGTATATTCTGATAAACTTACGATTATAGTATATCCTACTGAATGTTTGTATTAACTAGGGATGTTTACAGTTTTCAAAAGTACTCACTAGCGCGAAAATAATACAGAATTTTCAAAATTATTCATACCAGTGCGACAAAATATTCCTAATATTTCAAAAATATGAAACCAATACTTCAAAATTATTCAACCAATATTTCAAAATTATTCAACCAATATTTCAAAATTATTCAACCAATATTTCAAAATTATTCAAACCAAATAAAAGTTTTAATTTACAGGAAACATGAAAATTACTTTAGTTTTTCCGTTCCACCTTTAATTGAAGGACCCCTAAATATATGAGTCAATATTCAGATTTCTGAATATTGAATTCTATTAAAAGTTGGTGTGAATTATTATGCCATTTCGATGAATAATTTTGTCGCACTGAATATTTTTGAAATATTGGTATGAATAATTTTGAAATATTGGTATGAATAATTTTGAAATATTGGTATGAATTTTGAAATATTGGTATGAATAATTTTGAAAAATACTGTACTAGTGCAACAAAATTATTCATATCAAGTACGAGTTTAATACACAGCATAACATGGAAACTACTTTAGATTGTCCGTTTAGACGTTAATTGGAAGACTCTAGGAATGGTATGTAAGAGCAATCGTCCAAATATAAATTTTCTGATTACTGAACTCTATTAAAAGTTGGTGTGAATTATTATGCCATTTCGATGAATAATTTTGTCGCACTGAATATTTTTGAAATATTAATATGAATAATTTTGTCGCACTGGTATGAAACATTTTGAAAAAGACTGTAATTTTGAAAAATACTGTATTCAAAAGTTTCGCACTCGCACAGAATTCAAGTCAAATGCTACAGTGTATTTTGAAATTATTCAAACCAGTGCGACAAATTATTCCAATAATTCTAAAGTTTCGCACCACTACACATTCATTCAAGCCAAATACAAGTTGATAGACATGAAGACTGGTTAGTGTTGGCCCTTTGATCCTGATTGGAAGATTCCAAGAATTGTATATAAGCAATGGTTAGATTAAAATTGCTGAATAATAAATTCTAATAAAGTTGGTGTGAAACATTATGCCATTTTTGGAAGACTGCGTAGTACGAACTTTACAGTCTTTTTCAAAATTATTCATACCAATATTTCAAAATTATTCATACCAAGTACAAGTTTTAATATACAGCATAACATGGAAACTACTTTGGTTTGTCCGTTTCAACCGTTAATTAGAAGACTCCAGGAATAGAATGTAATAGCAATCATCAAAATATAAAATATCTGATTACTGAAATCTATTAAAAGTTGGTGTGAAACATTATGCCATTTGGTATGAATAATTTGCCGCACTGGTATGAATAATTTTGAAATATTGGGATGAATAATTTTGTTGCACTGGTATGAATAATTTTGAAAAATACTGTAAATTGTTTGTATATTTTGCGCGCTGGTTCAATACAGTATTTTTCAAAATTATTCAAATCAGTGCGAAATTATTCAGTGCGACAAATTATTCATACCAATTCAAAATTATTCATACCAATACTTCAAAATTATTCATACCAAATCGCATAATGTTTCACACCACTTTTAATAGTTTTCATTAATCTTTAACTTTATATCTTACTGATTGCTATTACATTCTATTCTTGCAGCCTACCAATAAACGATCGAAATGGGAAAACTAAACTAGTTTCCATGTTATGCTGTATACAGTCTTTTTCAAATTTATTCATACTAGTGTGACAAAATTATTCATACCAGTGCGACGAAATTATTCATACCAATATTTCAAAATTATTCATACCAAATTATTCATACCAAATGGCATAATGTTTCACACCAACTTTAATAGAATTCAATAATTAGAAATTTATATTTATATACTCTTCTTGGAGTCTTTCAATCAACGGCCAAACGGACAAAAAAAAGGAGTTTCCATGTTATGCTGTATATTAAAACTTGTATTTGTTATGAAATATTTTGTAATGGTATGAATAATTTTGAAAAAGACTGTACCAGTGCGACAAAATTACTCATACAGTCTTTTTCAAAATTATTCATACTAGTGCGAAAAAAATATTCATACCAATATTTCAAAATTATTCATACTAGTGCGACAAAATTATTCATACCAAATGGCATAATGTTTCACACCAACTTTTAATAGAATTAATACTCAGAAACTTTATATCTGGAAAATTACTCTTATATGCTATTCTTGGAATCTCTTAATCAGTGATCGAAACGGACAAAACTAAAGTAGTTTCCATGTTATGCTGTATAATAAAACTTGTACC
>VATE01000144.1:1497-12555 GCA_008065195.1 Metschnikowia amazonensis | reverse complement strand
ACTACCCAATGGTCCAAGTTATAGCTACGCTGCACGATTAGTGGAGGAATCACGGTAGACCCTGTCTAATACGACCAGAACACGTGATCTCCTTATATTCAGTCGCCTCGACCAGATATGGCTCACTACAGCCAGTTTCATAACAAGCAGCCAGCATTAGGGCTGGCTCGCTCTTGGACTATATAATTACCTAGATTCCCACTTATTGGGAATCCATCAACGAATACGCACATGATAGGTAAACAAACGTACTAAAGAATCTAACATGTACTTGGTATGAATAATTTTGTAATATTGGTATGAATATTTTTGTAATATGGTATGAATAATTTTGTAATATGGTATGAATAATTTTGTAATATGGTATGAATAATTTTGTAATATGGTATGAATAATTTTGAAGTATTGGTATGAATAATTTTGTAAAAGACTGTATTAAAACTTGTATTTGGTATGAATAGTTTTGTCGCAATAGTTTTGTTGCATTGGTATGAATAATCTTGAAAATTACTGTACACTGTTTTTCAAAATTATTCATACCAGCGCGCAAAATTACTCATACCAATATTTCAAAATTATTCAAACCAAATGGCATAATGTTTCACGCCAATTTTAATAGAATTCAGTAATTAGATATTTTGTATCTGGCCGATTGCTTGTATATAATATTCTTGGAGTCTTCCAATCAACGGTCCAAACGGGCAAAACGAAAGTAGTTTCCATGTTATGTTATTTATTAAGACTTGTATTTGGTATGAATAATTTTGTCGCACTGGTATGAATAATTCTGAAAAATATTTCTGAATTCTCAGAGCGCGCCTTAATTTAATGCTACGTTTTTCAAAATTATTCAAACCAGTGCGACAAATTATTCAACTATTTCAAAATTATTTAAACCAGTGCGACAAATTATTCAACTATTTCAAAATTATTTAAACCAGTGCGACAAATTATTCAACTATTTCAAAATTATTTAAACCAGTGCGACAAATTATTCAACTGTTTCAAATGTATTTAAACCAAATGGATATCTAATTATTTAAATTTTTTAAAAGAAGGTAAAATTAGATAGAATTGAATATTCTGAAATCTAAAATCTGAAGATTGCCTTCTATATATTAGGGGTGTTCAATCAAGGGTCAAAAGGGCTAAAACTGAACTAGTTTTCATATTCATTTACAGTATATTTTAAAATTATTCACACCAAAATTTCAAAATTTCACACCAAAATTTCAAAATTTCACACCAAAATTTCAAAATTTCACACCAAAATTTCAAAATTTCACACCAAAATTTCAAAATTATTCAAACCAAATGGAAATGTTTCACACCAACTTTTAATAGAATTCAGTAATTAGATATTTTATATCTAGACTGCTTATATACTATTCTTGGAGTCTTCTAATCAACGGGCAAACAGACAAAATTAAAGTAGTGTCTATATTAATACTTGTATTCAGTATAATATTTTTTGCATTGTTATGAACAATTTGAAAAATACAATATCACATCACATCTCCTCGTTATTATCCAATGTCTGGAGGGTCACTAATTCTAATTCACTAATTCTTACAAGACTCATTCAAATAAATACCTTTTGATGCTATTCTTGTCTCACTCATCCTCAGTATCTTGCTCATTACTTTCCATTAGAGACCATAGCACATTGATTCTTCCTTTTGATATAAATGGTCTGGTAGTACGTGACCTGATCTTAATAATTGATACGCCTTAAACCCTAGAAATAAAATACCTTTGAGTATTTTGGTATCATACCTGGGGTTTTCTGGTCTTTCAAGTATCTCTTCTAGACCTTATCTCTACCATTCATATTCCCATCTCTACCATTCATATTCCCATCTCTACCATTCACATTCCAAATACTGGCTCTAAAACTCGCGTCCAGTTCTCTTCCCATCGTATTTCACTCTCCCTCATGGCTCCTGCCTTAATTTTATTCAAAAGATCCTCATTCAGTAATGCATCGATAATGGCCTTATGTAATTGGTCCTTTTTGGCCACCAACCCATTTTCTCCATCCTTCACCAACTCGCTAATGGCTGCAAAATCCAACGTCACAACGGGAACTCCAACACCAAAAAAATCAAGGATTTTCATTGGTAAGTCCAACCCGCTCAGCGACGTATGGAGTGATACTGCCAAATCTGCCAAAGACAAAACCAAAGGATACTCTTCGGAAGAGAGCCATGCAGATCGAACTACCACTTTTTTCATTGCACACTGTGCCACATTTTCCAAAAACGCCTCTTTCATGGGACCTTTTCCGGTAACAATTACCAAAAGCGGAGGGGCTTCGGAAACCTCGTACGCTTGGAGTGCGCGCACCAAAGAGGTAAAATCTTCATCGGGTGTAAATGAAGTTGAGGATACCAAAATTCGGTAATTCTGCAAATTTATACCTGCAAATATGTTGTGATGCAAAATGTGATGCAAAATGTGATTTGAAACAGAAACATTTGAAACAGAAACATCTGAAACATCTGGAACATCTGGAACATCTGGAACATCTGGAACATCCAAAACATCCGAATCCTCTAAATCCTCCAAAACATTCTCTGAATCCCCCTGAACATCCCCTGAACCCCCCAAAATATCTCTCCGCTTATCCTCGGTAATTGGCCTGAACTGCGCACCTGGACGGTCGTGCAATACCCAAATTGACAGACTAGGAAACCCAAATTCCTCCACCAAAAACTCTTTCATAGCCTTAGTCACCGTAATATGGCACCAAGCGTATTGGCCCAATTGGCGTTCGTAGAACCGCATAAGCCGCACCACCAAGTTCCTCTCATTCTGGTACCGGAGATTCAAAATCAGATAGTTGAGGTTATGCCAGTCTATGATGAGCTTCGTGTGGGGGCTGCAAATCCGAATGTACGCTAGCAAAATAGCCAAAAGTGGCAACGCTGGCGGGTTCTGGAGCATTATGTGCAGGCTGCCCGGCATGGTGGCCAAAATGTGCCATAGTTGGCGGATTTGCATGACGATTTTGACCATAGCAAAACCAAGGTACGGCAATTTGCGCTTGTTATGTACCACGCGGATGGGGAGGATATCCACATTGACATCGTCCAAAATGGCCGCTGGCGGCTCTGTTTCAAGGTACCCACAAAGATTGACGGCGTATCCAAGCCGGGAAAGCGAGAGTGCATGGTAGCACATTCTGGGAGAGTGACCCAAGTCGCCAAAAACAAAAATGGCGATGGTTTTGGGCGTGGCAGGGCGGGATCGGCGGATCAAGAGGGGCACACTTAGGTATACCACGCAGGGGAGGACGAAATAGGCCACAAGGGTCCATAGGATCCACGCAGGCGTCAATTGGAACTGGCCCAAATCTGTGTAGAGCATGTGGACTGGGAGGGGCAGGAGGAACAAGTAGCCTGTAGCGTGAATTATGAAGGTGAGAAAAGAGAATGTACAGGTGTGTCGTGAGGGACGGGGCCAAAAAAAGCTCCGCGACGGGGAATTGAACCCCGGTCTACCACGCGACAAGCGGTAATTCTAGCCACTAAACTATCACGGATTTTATTGAAATTTAATATTTTGGGGTTGTGAAGAGACTAGGAGATGAGTATAATCCAAGACACTGATATATCTGTAATTATTGCTCTTAATTAAATAGAATACCAAATGTAGGTATATAAAAATATTTTCTAATCATAATCACGCCTCGAAACACCGATCGAATATTGTAACTTTATTTCCTCAATATAAGTCGCAGTTGACCAAGTTAGAATTCATCTGGTCTATGTCTCTATTGGCAAGAGTTTAAATTTCCTACGACTTGATATTTTATGAAATTTTTCGGAGTGTACCTTTGGAAATTTAAAATCTCAGTGATGAAGACGTGCCCAATCCAGGAATTTAGAAATTCGATTTAAAGAGTCCAACAGGTGGAACGGTATCTTGGCGTAGCTCCGCTGGTAACGAAGAAAACAAAAATCTGTCTTTTAATTTAGGAAATTAGATTTCAGACTGATTCCAAGATGAATCTTGTGGAATCTTCCACGATTCAAAACCATAGAGGTAATCAATGAATATGGAATGTTACCCGGAAATGACACCCGGAAATGACACCCGGAAATGACACCCGGAAATGAAGTTATAATTACCGATAAACTCATATAAAATAACTTCAAATTTGAGCAGTACAGTATTTTTCAAAATTATTCACCAGTGCTACAAAATTATTCAACCAGTGCAAGAAAATTATTCAACCAGTACAACAAAATTATTCAACCAGTGCGACAAAATTATCAACCGGTGCGAAAAAATTATCAAACAGTGCGAAAAAAATATCTCAAAATTATCAACCAGTGCGAAAAATATATCTACCAGTGTAACAAAATTATCAACCAGTGTAACAAAATTATCAACCAGTGCTACAAAATTATAATCAAATACAAGTTTTAATATACATCAAAATATGGAACTACTTTAGTTTTGCCCGTTTCGACCGTTGATTGGAAGACTCCAAGAATCGTAATAAACAATTGTCCAGATAAAATTTTCTGATTACTGAATTCTATAAAAGTTGGTGTGAAATAATGTTTCATTTGGTTTGATAATTTTGTCGCACTGGTTGAATAATTTTGAAATTGGTTTGATAATTTTGTCGCACTGGTTGAATAATTTTCTCGCACTGGTTGATAATTTTGTTACACTGTTTTTCAAAATTATTCATACCAGCGCGCAAAATTATTCATACCAATATTTCAAAATTATTCATACCAAATGGCATAGTGTTTCACACCAACTTTTAATAGTTTTCAGTAATCAGATATTTTATGTCTTGATGATTGCTATTTCATTCTATTCTTGGAGTCTTCCAATTAATGGCCAAACGGACAAAACTCAAGTACTTTCACTGATATTCTGTATATTAAAACTTTTATTTTGTTTGAATAATTTTGAAATATTGGTATGAATAATTTTGTTACACTGGTTGATAATTTTGTTACACTGGTTGATAATTTTGTTACACTGGTTGATAATTTTGTCGCACTGGTTGATAATTTTGTCGCACTGGTTGATAATTTTGTCGCACTGGTTGAATAATTTTGTATGAATAATTTCGAAAATCACTGTACAACCTCACGAACCAATTGCTGGACACAATGCTCAGAACCCAAGCCTCTTCACTGTTGTCTTCCGTAAGAGAAAAGAAAAGTTTCAATAGCATCACATCAGAATGACAATTTGAAGGTAACCCTTGGACCAAGGGATTTCAGGAAATAAAGATTTCGCATGAAAAACGAACCAAAAACTTAACTTTCAAGGTCGCGAATTCACCCAGAACTGTAGAAATATCCGACACCAAAATGGTGACCTACCTGACTATGTCAACAATGACCATGGAATTGCTAGGAATTTTAAGATCCATTCAGTAGTAAACAACTGTCTTGAATTATCCAGACATGGAACTCATCTAAGCTAATGACAACTTTAGAATAATTCCGACAATCTGGATTATGTCATGGATAGTGGACTGGATTATGTCATGGATAGTGGACTGGATTATGTCATGGATAGTGGACTGGATTATCTTATGAATAGGAACGAATATTATTTCTGCTAGTCACAACTCTAAAATCTTCCTGAAGGGCGTACTGAACTATTCAAAACCGAAGAAAAAGAAACCAAAAGTTTTTTACAGTGTTTTTCAAATTATCCATACCAATGCGACAAATTCTTCAAACCAATATTTCAAATTATTCAAACTAGTGCGACAAAATTATTTAAGCCTACTTCAAATTATTCAAACTAGTGCGACAAATTCTTCAAACCAAATGACAATGTTTCACACCAACTTTTAATAGATGTCAGTAATCAGAAATTTTTATCTGGACAATTGTTTATTACTATTCTTGGAGTCTTCCAATCAAAGAAAAGGTCGAAACGGGCAAAACTAAAGTAGTTTCATATTTTGATGTATATTATAACTTTTATTGGTTTTAATAATTTTGAAATTGGTGTGAATAATTTAGTCGCACTGGTATGAATAGTTTTGTCGCATTGGTATGAAAAATTTTGAAAATTACTGTACCAGTGCGACAAAATATTCATAGCATATTTCAAATTATTCAAAATTGTGTAACAATATTCAAACCAAATAGAAGTTTTAATTTACAAGATAACATACTAGCTGTCTGCTTGCCCTTGATTGGAAGACTCCAAGAAGAGTATATCTAAGAAATCGTGCAGTATAAGATTCCAGAATACTGAATTAATGAAAGTTGGTTTGAAAGATTTGCGAAGGGTGCGAACTTTTGAAATGGTTTGAATAATTATCGCACTCGAATAGTTTTGAAAAAGACTGTATATAATTCTATGGATCTTTTCTATGGATCTTTTCTATGGATCTTTTCTATGGATCTTTTCTATCTATCTTTTCTATCTATCTTTTCTATGTATCTTTTCTATGGATCTTTTCTATGGATCTTTTCTATGGATCTTTTCTATGGATCTTTTCTATGAATCTTTTCTATCTATCTTTTCTATCTATCTTTTCTATCTATCTATCATTACTATCTATCTATCATTTCTATCTATCTATCATTTCTATCTATCTATCTATCTTTTCTATCTATCTATCTTTTCTATGTATCTTTTCTTTCTATCTTTTCTTTCTATCTATGAAAATATTTTTATCTATTTCTATCTCTCTACCTATTCATTTTATATTGGTATTAGCGCCAAAATTTTCATCCAAAAAAATAAAATACAGTTTTTCAAATTATTCAACCAGTGCGACAAAATTCTTCAAACCAAATACAAGTTATACGGATAACATGAAAACTACTGTTTGTTCATTTTGACCCTGATTAGAAGAGTCTAAATGTATATATGAGATAATTTTCCGGATTTAAGAAAACTGAATATGAATTGATAATGTTCCACACCAACTTTTAATAGTTTTCAGTAATCAGAAAATTTTATATCTGGATGGATTTATATTTACTCAATTGGGAGTTTTCAAACAACGGTCGAATCGGGCAAAACTAAAGTAGTTTTCATGTTATGCCGTATTTTAAAACTTATTTGATTATATTTTTGTAGCACTGGTTGAATAAATTGTTGCACTGGTAGAATAATTTTGTTGCACTGGTTGAATAATTTTGAAAACGATTATCCAAAAGTCATTCACATCAGAATATTTTATCCACTTTAGTGAAGTCGTAATAGAGACTTCACCTTCTATTCCTGTCTTAGTCAGCATTACAAGAATTCAATGTGATTCCAGGTCAGTCCACATATCTACCTCCATATTGTTTCTCAAGTGTAAGCAGGATCTTATCACGCAATTGACGAATCAGAACTTATCACATAATTGACGAATCAGAACTTATCAAACAATTAACGAATCTTCAAGCATGATGTTGGTATATTGTGACCTGCTAGTCGTAGCGAAATCCCGTTCAGTTCTGTCCATAATATCCCAGATACTATAATAAGTGACTTGTATCATATAATCTTTGTTGAGTTCTGATAAGCTTGTATCATTGAGTTCCTGAAGTGTCAGTATTAATTGATATTTCAGCAAACAAATGATTCTAGTCAATGTTTATATTGGCTATATTGATTCATTGATCCAAATAAAATACTTCGAAGAAGAGATGGTGGTGTATTAAGTTCTACTCCAACACATGGTTGTAAAAAGAACCTGAAACACATGCATCAGTGTTTCAAGAAATCCCTCAATTGTGGTACACTCCTTGCATGAGAGAATATAAAAGGCAGTTAAATCCCACCTAGAAATTGAAACTGTATTTATTTGTCTTGTCCTTTTTTATATTCGAACACATTCTATTGATTCTGAATCCTTCTGAGCTTTGAAATTTCTTAGTTTCTGAAAGATTGGTATTAATAGATTTGCAGCCAACTTTTGACAAAACTTCAGAATCCCTTCAATTCTACTTCCGAATCATTATATTTGCGGATAAGCATGGCAGATCTTATACAATCGCATATGAGAAGGTGCTAGTGCCAATGTGTACATCTTCAGCCTGTCACAGAAACTGATAGCAAACATAATTAAAACACATACATGGCTATTCGAGTCCGCCTGAAAATTCAACTTTACGGTGTTTTTGTTTGAAAGCAGAACATTCAAGAGTGCATTGGGTTATAGATGGATAAACCAGTGATGGTGAGTGAAATCCAAAAAGAAAGCTGAACCGTTTCAATTACAGCACATTTTAAGCCGTTCTTGAAAAAAAGTATGACACCCTGTGGCTGCAAACATTTTGATTCGTACACGACTTGGTGTACGGGTTAAGACTGCGCAGCGCTACATCATCGCCACTATGTTCAAGAAGAGAAACCTCAAGACCTCCACTGCAAAGCGGCGCAATGCAGATGACGACCTAGACTCTGATTCAGTGACCTCAATCACTGCTGAAACATCCAAAAGGGCGAAATTGCCTTCTCAATCCGTCACTCCTAGCTCTAACGAGCTGAAAACACCTCATTACTCCTCAAATATCCCTAAGAAATCGACTCAAGACTCCTCAAATATCCCTGAGAAACCAGCTCAAGATGGAGAAAAGAAAGAAATCGATAGACTTGAATCTGAATCGACCCCAAAAGTGTCTGGACCAAAAGGTGCTCCAAAGAATATCCGAGTAACCACTCTCACAGACTTCCAACCAGATGTGTGTAAGGACTTCCAGCAAACTGGGTATTGTGGATATGGTGATACATGCAAATTCTTGCACATTCGAGGCGAACTGAAGGCAAAAAAGCCCGTGGAAAAGGAGTGGGAAACCGTGGGGAAAAAGACCAACACAACAGAGAATCTTCCGTTCAAGTGTGTTATCTGCAAAAACCTGTACACCATGCCTGTGAAGACTCTTTGCGGCCATGTGTTTTGCCGTGAGTGCTTTATGGGTCGTTTTAGGGCAGGAAAGCTGAAGTGTGTGATATGTCGACAAGAGACTGGGGGGTCAGTGCAACCCACCACGGTCACGTGAGCAGAGATTTGTGATGAGCAGAGTTTTGTCACGAGCAGAGTTTTGTGATGAGCAGAGTTTTGTCACGAGCAGAGATCATCTCTATTTCACAGATTCTACAGGATAGCCTGATTTTGCAGTATCATATCCGTGTTCCAGTCATAGCCGTCTTTCAGATCGTTCAAGAGTACTACTCAAGTACTATATGCAGTGCCTTTATATCGGCACGATCGGCAGCGCGCAGCTTGCCCCACAGTTGCTCTGGTATGTCACACACCAAAGGTCTGTTCTTTTGACTATTCCATTAGCTATAGGCACGATTTCCAAGATTTAATGTGTGTGGGCTTCCAATCAGGCTCAAGTTATTTTCTGAAGAATACGAAGCCATTTAGAAGTTAAAGACGAAAGAGCAAGTTTCTCATTCTGCGTGATTCTACTTTCATCTTCCACAACTATCCATCGAAAACTATTTCATCCTTCCAAAACTATTTCATCCTTCCAAAACTAATTCATCCATTCAAAACTTATTCATCCATCCAAAACTTATTCATTCTTCCAAAACTAATTCATCCTTCCAAAACTTTTCATCCTTCCAATCATCAAAAATGGAACAGCTTGAAAATATCCCCGGATACGACATTGTCATGGACAAATATAATGAGTATGGTGAAGAACATTTTAATCGGATCAATCCGTTTGAAGACGAAAATGGCAATACTCGCAGACTCAATGGCAATTCACAGCAGCAAAAGGCATGGAAGAGAATCCAAAAACAGGCATGGGTTCACGATAAATGTTTCTTGGGTCTGTGTGGTGTTGGTATGGATTGTGGAATCGGACTTGTGCCGTTGGCGGTGTTTCTATTGCCCGGAATAGGACCCATCGTCACATATGCGGTACATGCACGACTCATCCACATTGCACAGGAGGAACTTTATGTTCCGGAAAAGCTAGTGATGAAGCTCCAGGCCAATATACTACTAGATTTTTTGATTTCGTTGCCACCTGTGATTGGGGCATTTTTGTCGTGGATGTACGGATCTCTGACCCGAAACGCAGGCCTTATTTTCTTGTACATGGAGAAGACATTAAAGAAGCAAGCGGCAGGCACAGCGCCTGTGTATATTGGTGTCAAGGGAGATTTTAGGGGTGGACCCCAGCCTCCGATCAATCACCAGGCCCCGATCAATCACCAGGCCCCGATCAATAGCCAGCCTAAGTTCCAAAAGCAGCCTAAGTTCCAAAAGCAGCCTAAGTTCCAAAAGCAGCCCAATAAAGGTTTTTCTGTGGGAGAGCAGGAGTCAGGAATTCGATAACAGCTGGAATGTATTACGTCATAAGGTATGTGGGTGTAGGAGTATTGTAAGAACCGCATAATAACAAGTATGGGTGTAGATGTGGTGTGCAGTGTTTTTCAAAATTATCAAACTAGTGCGACAAAATTATTCAAACCAAATGGCATAATGATTCACCCAATGAAATAAATTAAATATTTTAGATTTTAATCTGGAGGACTGCTTATTCTTCTTGGAATCTTCCGAACGGTCGTAAACAAAATTTCATGTTATGCTGTGTATTAAACTTGTTTTGGTTTGAATAATTTTGAAATATTTGTTTGAATAATTTTGAAATATTTGTTTGAATATTTTTGAAATATTGGTTTGAATATTTTTGAAATATTGGTTTGAATATTTTTGAAATATTGGTTTGAATATTTTTGAAATATTGGTTTGAATAATTTTGTCCCAAGGGTACACTATTTTTCAAAATTATTCATACCAATTCAAATAATTTTGAAATATTGGTATGAATAATTTTGTCGCACTGGTTTGAATAATTTTGACAAACACTGTATTGGTTTGAATTTTGTCGCACTGGTTGAATCAAAAAACTGACTGTTCAAGAAAACAGAATGGTCCAATAATTCAAAGTTCATGCCACTAACATTTTTCAAACCAAAAAAGATTTATTATTTTTCAAACCAAAAAAGATTTTATTATTTTTCAAATCAAAATAAGGTCTTATTATAGGATATTAAGAAATCAATTCGTTTAATCTTTGATTGGAATACTCCTAAATGTATATT
>VATE01000149.1:0-33332 GCA_008065195.1 Metschnikowia amazonensis | reverse complement strand
TCACGAAGACGGGGTCTAGCGTGATTCCTCCACTAATCGCGCAGCGTAGCTATAATTTGGGCCAGTGGGTAGTGTAATACCCAAGGTGGATCTGACATGGGCCATTGCAAACTTTTATAAAAGTTAATGTTATCTATCGCGTAAGACTACCAAAATGTCATCTACCAGACCCACAAAAGGGCCTGGCATGTAGCTAGATAAAATCTGAAGTCAACACTAACAAGGATGTATTCACCTACCTTGTTGATACTATGACAACCTACCACCTGGTTAACTCATGGCCACCGGATGTACGGATGTTTTTCGCAGACCTGGAAGGATCCTCTAAAGAATAAAACTTGAACAGTGTTTTTTGAAACTTTTCAAACCAGCGCGACAAAATTATTCAAACCAATATTCCAAAGATTTTCGTACCACTTCGCACAATCTTTCAATCAAATTGCAAAATGTTTCACACCAACTTTTTATAAATCAATATTCTGAAATCTTAAATCTGGAGCATTACTACATGTACTACATTTGGAGTTTCCAATCAACGATCGAAACTGACAAAACTAAAGTAGTTTCCATGTTATTCTATATACAACAACTTGTATTTGGTTTGAAAGAATGAGCGAAGGGGTACGAAACTTTTGAATATTGAGTTGAATAATTTTCCTCACTGGTTTAAATAATTTTCCTCACTGGTCTGAATAATTTTGCGCACCGGTCTGAATAATTTTGAAAAACACTATACCGACGCGTTTCAGCGTAAGTCGAGACGAGAAAGCCTGCGCCGGCAAATGGTGCCAGTCGAGGTAGGCAATATGTCTGGATAAAATTTAAGCCGAGAAGCAATATGATTTCTTTATTCCCGATCGATTCCGTGGCAATTCCTCTTCTGATGGTGCGGCGTAGCTATTGTTGAGTAGGCGATATCCACGGTGGGTATGACCGCACTAAAGAAACCATCACCCACTTCAACACTTTAGTTCGCTCAAGCAATATGTATGTTTCAGAAACGAAGTTCATCACAATATTTCTTTACTATAGATGTTAAAGATCACTATATAGACTATATTTGTTGAATGTTGAAAACCGCGTTGTGCATTGTTGCAGCTACTTCAGTTTGTGGCTTTCATTGCGCATTTACGGTAGTACAGTATTTTTCAAAATATTCATGCCAGTGCAACAAAATTATTCAAACCAATATTTCGAAATTATCCAAACCAAATAAAAGTTCTAATATACAACATTACATAGAAACTCCTTTTGTTTTGTCCGCTTGGTCGTTGATTAGAAGACTCTATGAATAGACTTTAATGGCAATCAGCAAGCTATAAAATATCTGATTACTGAAAACTATTAAAAGTTGGTGTGAAACATTATGCCATTTGAAATGAATAGTTTTGTCGCACTGGTATGAATACTTTTGGAAAAGACTGTATACGCCAAAGTGTCATCACGTGACAAACCAAGGGTGAACGCTCACTCATGTATAAAACGGTTCCGCACTCAAAAAATATCAGAACGCCAAGGCAATATAACCAAAATATCCTATATCAAGATTGCTCCATTTACTGTGTAATTGATTGAGATAGCAATGTTAATCTCGAGCATCTTTTACGTGTCCTCAGTGAATCCAACATATTCAATATCACATCCATGCTGAACCAATCACCATCATTTGAGATTAATAGATTATGGGTATCAATAACATCTCGGGACACAAATAGATTTAACTATCGAAAAGGTTTACCACTCTAGCCTGAATTGATCAGTCAAGGACCACGAATTAGAGGGTCCAGGGAGAAATCGAAATCAGTCATGACTACAACAATAATGCAGCAAACCCTAAAGCACACATACGAATGGTGTTCTTGAAAGCTCCGTTGACAAATGAAACGCTTGGGGCTGTGACGGTGCTAGTGTGACTGGTGGTATCGTCCAATTTACCAGACTTTGGCTTGGGGACTTTGGATCCATTGCTTGGCTTGTTGGATTCGTTTCTCAGCTTTGCAGATTTGTTGCTTGGCTTAAAGGATGTATCCACTACAGCAGTGTGGTTAAGGCTTTTGGTAGCGGATGTGAACTTTCCTGGCCTCATGGGAGCTTCTTCTCCTGTATCTAAAGTTTCAGTTTGTCTCGCAACAGATGTCACTTTGGCGGCGCCTTTCGGGGTGGAACCTCCTGTCGCAATGATAATTGCAGCGCTATTTTGAGCAGAATCTCCTACCTTGGTGGCTTCAGCGAGGCTTTTGAGATTGGACGAAGACGCGGTGATGCCTTTAGCACCATATTTTCCTGCTTTGGCAGTCTTAGGAGGATCTTTGGGGGCTGAGTCTGTCACTGCACTGGTCTTGGCGACAATGCACACTTCATTGATTTTCAAGGTGGTGACATTGGTGACAGTCACCGTGGGTGGGTTGCATACCTTGTCACACACAGGGACGGTCACTGTGGTTTCTTGCGGACAGTAAGTGGTATAGTCGGTGTATGTCTTCCACGCAGGGATGTGGGAAGTAGCCTGACACTCTGTGCGCATGGTGGCAGTCGAAGTGGTTTTGCTCGTATGTGTGGTGGCTATCCACGTAGGAGATTCGTCAATGTGCTGGTTTATTCCCCCAACAAACATGGAGGTCATTGACGATGAACTGACAGCACCTGTCAAGGTTAATACAAAAGAGTCAGAATTATCAGACATGCTCAAAATCGAAGACTCAGGAATATTATAGAATCTTTGAACCGAAGAATTTGGAATTTCCGGAACTGTTAGCGTCGAAGACTTAGTAGTATCGAGAATCGTGATGACCGAAAAATTGAGAATGTCAGGAACTGTTAAGGCCGAAAGTTCAGGAATATTAGTGATTGTGGAGACTGAAGGCCTGAGAATATTAGTGATTGTGGAGACTGAAGGCCTGGGAATATTAGTGATTGTGGAGACTGAGGAACTGGTAATGTTAGTGATTGTGGAGACTGAAGAACTGGGAATATTAGTGATTGTGGAGATTGAAGAACTGGGAATATTGAAGACCGTAAGGGACGAAGACTCAGGAATGCTGGAGACTGTGGCCGAGGATCTGGGAATATCGGAGACTGTGGGGACTAAAGAACTGGCAGATAAGGTTAGGGCAAAAGAACTGGGAATGTCAGAGACGGTGGAGACTTTGAAGACTGAAGAACTGTGAATTTCTGAAACTGTTAAGACTGAAGAACTGTGAATTTCTGAAACTGTGAAGACTGAAGAACTGTGAATTTCTGAAACTGTGAAGACTGAAGAACTATGAATTTCTGAAACTGTTGTGTCTGACGAACTGTGAATTTCTGAAACTGTTGTGTCTGAAGATCTGGGAATCTCTGAAACTGTTGTGTCTGAAGAACTGAGAATTTCTGAAACTGTGAAGACAGAAGAAGTGGGAATGTTAGAAAAGGTTAGGGCAAAAGAACTGGGATTTTCAGGGACTGTGGAAACAGTGGAGACTGAAGAACTGGAAATGTCTGACATGGTTTTGAACAAAGTGGTGGTAATATTAGAGACTGTGAACACAGAAGAACTGGGAATGTCTAAGATTGTGGAGACCAGTGACGTGGTAATGTCTGAGACTGTGAAGACGGTGGAGACTGAAGAACTGAGAACGTCAGGGACTGTGGAGACCAGAGATGTGGCAATTTCAGAGACTATATACATCGAAGTCTCAGCAATGTCGAAGATGGTCGATATCAAAGAGTCGGGATTGTTGGACATGGTTCTGGTCAAGATCTTGGAATTATCAGAAACTGTATGAATTGAAGACTCAGGAGATCTACTCATACTTGAAAAGCTTGTTAAAGACATGAGTAAAGTCTTCGTACCTCCATTATCGTCCTCTGGCATATAAAAATCTTCCACAGGTTGCCCACGTGTTCTATTGAAACGCTTGAGATACAAGTCAATCTCAGAGCAATTAAATTCGGGAAGGCCATTGATGGTGATATAGGGTTTTGGTCTTCTATCATTTGTGCATAAAGAAAAACGAAAATTTGTTATCTTCATTTCATTATCGAAATCAAAGGGAGTCTGCGTGGTGAGGCCACCAAAGACCAAATCATTGGCAGCCTGGTCCAGAACACTACTGAAATCCGAATTCTCATCGAGAAAGCCCGCAAACGACGGTTTGAATGTGTCTTCAGTATAGGCAATTTTGTTTTTCAAAGAAAACTCAATAGGCTTGTCAGCTTGATTTCCAGGAATGGAAGCATATTCCACCTGCAAAACGTCATCAACTTCAAAAGAGAGCAGTGTCCAGGTATTATTGCTTTTAATGAAGAAGGCATATGGGAATTTGGGGGGCAGAGGTGGGGAATGTGTTCGTCCACTTTTCTTTGATGTATACAGACCATTCACAGGTTTCCCACTATTTCTGTCATAAGGTAAGAGGTATATATCTACCTCAGAGCAATTATAAAATTTGAATGGGTTGAGCACTATTATGCGGGATTGGAAGTGAGCGTCGGTGCACGAAAAAAAGAGCCGGCTCAGTAATTTCTTGTTTTCATCCAAACTCAAGTTGGTCTGAATCTTTGAGAGATAACGATTGAAGCCAAACTCATTTCCACTAAACGATACATAATCTGAGTATTCACCTCCAACTTCTGTAATAGCGTAGTCTTCTTGAGCAAATAACTCGAGCGGTTTGGCTTTGGGCTTTCCATGGTTGAAGATAACTAAATTATCATAAAGTGTATCCAACCGTTCTGAGTAGAGAGGCTCCAAGTCTGTTTCACCTTCTATAAAGAGAGCATAAGGAGACCTTTCAATACTTTCCTGTAGCACATACAGACCTTCCACAGGAAGCTTAGTTGTTCTGTTATATAGCAAGAAGTATAGGTCCACTAGGAAACAGTATTTATTTATTTTCCGCAGAAAAATCACGCTATCAACATCTTCAGGTGAATTCTTACACGAATAGTAAAAGGAATTTTGAAGTTTCCTTGTTTTGTCTTCGAAAATTATTTGAGTTCCATTTTGGTTTTCAATAAAGACGAAACTTTCCTGTACACCAGAGATAATATTACCGGGATTCAGTTCATTGCAAGAAGTAGCGCGACCATCTTTATAGAAAAACTCGGTTGCGTTTGCCAGCGAGTTTCCCCAAATCATAAATTTTCGGGGATAGTCGATATTGTCTGCGCGAAGCACCTTCCATTTTCCACTAATTTCAGCAAAGAAGGCATATGTCTGAACGGAATCAGACCACGCTATGGCTGCCAAAACACATGCGAGAATTAAGTGAATTATCTTCATGAAGATTTTTGTGTTCCTCAAAAGTGGCGTACATTTCTTGTTATAAACAATATAGATTTGTCTTATTGGGCAAGGTAATCAAGTGAGGCATTGTCTTGGAGTTATGTCTACAACAATGCCCAGTCGCATAAAAACATGCTGCACCAGTGACGTCAAAAAATCTATTGGAAAAGTATTTTGTGACATTTTAGGGTGAACTTATGGTTTTGTCTAGAGCGTATTAATACTGACATCTGGGTATCCGCACGAGAAAGGCAGTGCGTTTTCTTAAAGTGATAACATAGCATTTTATCACAATGCGATCGACCACAAAATTTAGTTCACTATTGACTTCATTTATTTTCATAAATCACTTAACTCTCTTTGATTACCACCATCTAAGTTTGCTACAATAGTATTGTATGTTCGATTCGTGTCCTTCAGATACCTAAGTAGTTAGGTTTATTGATTGATGCTTTTTAAAGAGGCAATTGAGTCTTCATAGTCTTTTGTGTGTTGCACATCCCGGAATTACGCTGGTGACACGATATTTTGGGCGAGCAGTAGCATGAAGGAACTGGGACTATTGCATCCCTTGGGTTCAGACTGGCGGGGTTAAGAAGAATGCGAATGCTGCTGAGGCTTGAATATGCAGTCTAGGCTATAATTGACCATAGAGGTAGTGATCCCTACGAGGAAGTTAACAGTAAATGCCAGGATTGTTTTACATATGCACCATCTGCATGAACAAGGCGAATGAAACAACGTTGCTTCACTTGTAGGACACTTCAATGCTGTGTGATGAAATATATAAATACCCTCGGTTCGCTGCATGCGAATTATATATGAACATCCCATGAAGTACTCAACGTATAATCTTCTTTGAAGCAATATCAAACCTGATGCTTTTTGTGCTAGTAGTACACTAAAAGAATCTACAATATGACTTTAAATGTGTTCATTTACAAGTCCATTAGGAATTTCTTATGAGTTCCTTGAACTGTTGATTCAGCTTGGTTATCAGGTGGGTATCCATCTACTGATATTTAGTGCGCAACAGCAATTTTTTGAGGATCGTGAAATTTGTGCGAAGTGGCAATCCGCTATAGCCAGCTTCTATTATATTCAGTAGTTGCAGTACACCCACAGGATTTAATAAGGGCAGACAAGTTTCAGAGTTCAGACAGCAGATAAAGCAGAAATATATGCCGGCTGTGGAAGTATAGTCAGGATTGATACGTATTTATGAGACTCGACATCAGATTTGGCTGTTCAGCAGATTAAGATTTTTATGAAGAGTCTCCCTCGCTCTGACATTAATTATAAATTGTTAGTGAGGAATTTACTGGCATACAGAAAGGAGATATAAAAGCGCGAATTTGACAAGTTAAACTGCGAACTTCTTAGGTAAAAGCGCAACAATAAGTCACAGTACACACTGAACTCCAAGTTTAAGTCTTGACTTTTGATATCTAGTTTGATAGCAATATTTGCCAATTTGGAAAGTCATCACTAAAAACGTGTCAGATCCGCCCAATACCCACTGATTCAAATTATATCTATGCTGTACGATCAGATAAAATTTTGCTATAGACTCTCCTAGCAGCATCTTCCCATGCATTAGTGCGACAATCGCCAAGATTTGACGATCTTCCCGTCGCAAATTCGGAAGCCAATGATATGACTCAAAACTCCTCACATTATAAACTAATTGCGGGTTCTTCTCTTGGAGATTCTATTAATGAATGCCTAATGAAAGTTTTAAAAAATTTGAAAATACGTCTAAAATTTATTATGAAAATATACATGCAGTGTAAGATTACACTATGTAAAGCTGTCAGGTTCAAACCAAAAGGTAAATGCCGCCGATGTCTGATTCTAAAATACGCAACGATGAGTGTATTCATGATAATATCTCTACATTAAAATATCTTGGTGTTGGGTGATGCCATAGATTTTTGCTAGTCTGATACAGTCATTGGTCTCCAGTAGCTCTACTAAACGAGGAACTCAAGTACTCCTTCCAATCATCGTTAATATTTCCATGTCTAACTAAGAATTTCTAAAATTACTGATTTCTGGAAATGATTCGTCGCGCACCCATAAATATCACTCACAATCCTCTTGAATCGAGTTATATTAGGTCTTGTTGATTTGAATGACACACTGCAAATTCATTTTTATCCCATCTTGATTACTCTCTGTAAAAACTGTTTCGACTTGATTATTTAGGCTACTAATTGAATGTATTTTGTTACCGTCTCAGAACCTACAAGACCTTTCTCGTGCAGGACTATCTGAGATGTACTGCTTTCCGCATACTCAACACATTAGGGTTTGGCCCTCATCTCTCATTGCCTGGCTATAGTGGAGATGGATTCGAACTTTTACAATTCTTTGAACTGAACTTAAAATGAGAAATCACAATTGCTATTTCTTCTCCTTAACGACACATCTCTATATTCTCTACCTGAATACATAAATTTCAATTGTGATGTTTTAGACGGACATATCTCAAAAAATCTTTTCCAAGGTGCTCTTTACATTAGCACACGAGTGGCAAAGTGGGATATGAACTACAAGATCAAATTGATTCTTGACAATCTTGATCAATTTTAATGCAACGGGCAAAAGCACCGGCTTCCCTTCATCAGAATATGGTATTTCTGAGGAGGAAGTTTCGTCCCACTGCTCCTATAGTTCAGCTTAAATTTGACAAGCAGCTACGTCCATCTTTCTGGGGAGCAATTCTGATTGCAGATCACCATTTATCATGGCTTGTACGATACCAACATCTACAAACTTCTAGTCATGAGTGCATCAAACCAAAATGTTGACTTACCACTATATACCGGACATTCTTACATTCCCACGTTATGAAGATCTCCAAAATGCCCAAAACCAAGAGGCAAGACTCCCGCTATTACTTTCTCGGTGATTTCAACCTTAAGCTCGGTAGACGAGTACCTTGGTGCCTTTGAAGCTCGGGGTACGGTGCCGTTAACCACCTCGAGATCCTCTTCATTAGAATCACTTGCCTGTGCTATTGAAATCTCCATATCCTCCATATCATACACCATATATGTATTTCGAAGAAAGTTAGTTCCCAAACGAGCTGTTTTGAAGTATGTAGTACCAGAGGACAGTTTCGCTGCTAAGTAACACATCCCCCTTCGCTTTATCACCACTTCATCTATAGGAATTTTGATTATGATGCCCGAGAAGTCGTATACTATTTTGGTTGATTTCTGGTAGTTGCAGTCAATCACATACATGTCAGCCTTTGGCAAGTACTTTCCCAGCATCGCGACAGCCAAAGATCTCACGACGCCTCTAGGAAAGTGTTGAATGCTTGCTCCTGAGTCTAAAATGGCTCCTGTGGGTTCGGCCAAGAGAATCGCCTTATGATGTCCGTTTTCCAAGTACATGTTGTCTAGCTTAATAGCCAGCACGTCAAGTCTCTTGAAATCCTTGTACAAATTCACAATTTGAACCGTTTGCAACCGCGAAGTGTACTTCATGTGATCCACAACACCAAACCGAATTACGCCTGTCGCCGAAGTCAGTTTATTTAAGTAAACAGAGTACACCGCCTTATTGATAAGTCCGGCGTTTTTAAGCAGCATGATGAAGCTGGTAGCCATTTTCCCCTTTTTGGGTCGTGTCTTTGGGTTCTCTTCAATCATAGGTCCAAGACCTATTACACCGGTTAAGCACAGCGATTTACTCGCCACGCCAAAAGTCATCTGCACTTCTGAATTCGGAAACGTAATTGTATCAGTGCCCCAAATACCACGGGCGTAGGTTCTATCTGAATATTGGATGTAAAAATCTGGATCAGTCATATCTTCGTGAAATGTATCGGACTTGTCTGGGTTGAAAGAGCCTGATAATTGGCAATCACTCAATCTTGTAGCGTGCTTTGAAGAGGGATGCGGATGTCTTGGGCCTTTAAAAGTCCTCTCCACGCTCCCACTAGATTTATACTCACAGACTACATCATTGCTCATAAACCAAACATCAGACGAGCCAGTATCTATCAAAACCTTATTTACTTCTCTTTCGGAGCCAACCAAAAGTGTCAGTGAATAGTAGGTTCTCAGGATTTCAAGTTCGTATATGTTTTTGGACCGCTTTTCAATCTCTGTAGTTTCATGCTGAAAATCTCTTTCAAGGTAGCCGACATGTAAGACTTCAATATCCATCTTCAAACCTTTTTCTGGAGGCATGGCGCTTGCCAATGCCACTTCCACGGAAAGAACACCTATGCAAAAGATTTTGGATAACATTGCAATACTAAAGACTCGGCAGCGACAAACTTAAATGCTTGGCTTTTAAAGCCATTGTTTGAAAGGGTCATTCGCTCAAACAAGTATGACTTGAAGTGGTACATTTTTTCCGTTCCGCTATGAGTTCAATGCGGTAACAGAAGCTGTCACGCGCTAATGTCATTCCTGTCTATATGCTAAGTCCGAGTTAAAGAACAACAGCAGATCTTACTCAGTAAAATGCAAAATCTTCCAAATATCCAAATTTATACATGTTAAAATTTTGTGAACCTGATTTTGTAACTTAATTTTTGGATCTAATTTTGGATTTAATTTTGGATTTAATTTTGGATTTAATTTTGGGATTCAATTCTTGTGATTCAATTCTGGTGATTCTAATTTGGTGGTCTAGACTTTTCCATACCTAAAGACCGTACACCGTTTGTGAGTGTTATGGAAAATTTTTTCTGGTAGATGATAAACTGCGCTGATATTTGAACCGCGCGTCCGGAATGCATGACCGTGCACTTAAGGTCTTTACTATCATTAGCTCCACCAAATCGGGAAATATGTCCTAGATCTAGATCCTATGGGATCGGATTAATTACTTGGAGATCTTCATAACTGCCCACGTATTCGTAAATATCAAATACATTTGCAATTTTCTCGAATGCTAAACTAACATTTTGTTAGAATCACAACTGGAGAAACTCGACTGCAATATATCTTGGACTGTTGACCCAATCTTTCCTGACTAACACGATTATTAAATTTAGATATTGGTCATTGGTTGGATTCAATATAAAGACCAAGCTTGTCAGAAGGTGATTAGATTATATTCTAGATACTACCACGCCTTTTTTCCATCAAATCAACATGCCTCAACCCCGATTTTCTGCTACCAAAACCGAGGACGCACTGTTTGAAGATTTCCATTATTTCAAAGTCAACTATAACCAGGAAGTCATCCCCAGTGAACCCATTTTAGCAACATTGCTGAAGGAACACTTCTGTATATAAATGGATGACAGGATCTTTTTATGGACCAAACGTACATCACAGATATTGAGGAAATCTTCGAAGATTTCTTGTGCCCTTATATACACCCAACCACTTTTCGCGACGTACGAATCTGGAAGCAGCATGATTAATAGTGATGCAGAGACTCGAATACTCGACCGGCAATGGAGAAGAAAAACTTCCACTCATGAACGCTTTGACCTATGGAACAATCACTACAAGAAAATGAACATGCAGTTTTAGGCCGTACCTACAAATTCAACATCGAGAGGCACTGGGCGAACAATGTTCGCGAATTGCCAAGCCCCTAAAATTCAAAACTCAACTGCGTATAAATCCCCGCGACTTCGTATAAATCCTCGCAACAACAATGAAGAACACTTTTTCCAAGCAGATGACTTGGCCAATCGAAGATTAAGATACGAAATCCACCACTAATATAAAATCAAAGATTAAGTCGGATGTATTAGAAAAGAACTTCAAATCTACAGGTAGTTTGTAAAATGACTACTTCTACACCCCTAATCGCATGTTTCAAAGTGCAACAACGTATTAGTTTAGTTCTTTTGCTCAAAAACAGTTGTTTCCAGAAACACGTTACGTCACGAACACTATTAGCACTGACATGCGAATCTATGCAGTCATTTTCACCTTCTTGCTGGTCAGTGATTTACCTCGGCTTACCCAAAATAAATATTAAATAAAATACAGACAAAATACAAAGAATGCTTCGAAAAAGATTTTTCTTCAAGTCATAAACCCTTGTCAGTTCTTTTCCGCAGTATCAGCTTTATACGGCTTGAGGTAAAGATCCACCGGACAACAATTTGAAGTAAATTTTGGATCAAGAGTAATCACGCTCAACGAATGGAAATTTTTGTCACAGACTTTGCACGAGTAAAAATCGTAGTATAGAAGTTTTCCTTCTTTATTCAAATCCCATCTGATTAACACAGTACCAGGACCTAAGGAAAGATGGCTCATAAAAAACCCCACTTGAAGCGGAGTCTCAGAGTGTTTAATGTCAATATAGTTATTTTTAAATGCGAGCTCAATGTGTTTGAGCATCCAGTTTCCCCAAACAAAAAAATAACTACCCGATGACTCCTCTTTAATCACAGCTAGCGGTGCAAATACATTACCGACTTTTACTTGAAGCGCTAGAGATTCACTGTCAATCTCTAATTCTTTAGAAGACTTCTTGCTATCGTCATGTGATTTTTCCAGATAAGGCACTGGTAGATTCCTAATGGGAGACCTGGTACTTTTGTCATAAGGCAAAAGGTATATATCAACTGCATTAGATTTTTGTATTCTGTGTCCATGACTAAAAATAAAATCTTTGTTGCGGAACTCATATTTAAATAATGAATGGTGAAGAATCTTGCCTTCCTTATCAAAATTAAAGCGTCTCTTCACGAACTTAGGGCCAATCACAAGAGCCCTTAGGTTGAATCCCATATACTTCGGATTCTTTTTATCTGTTGTCATTATGTAACCGTCTTTTACGATGAACTCAGTTGGGGGAGCAGATGATTTTCGAAACGACAAGTAAAATATCAAGTTATGTTTTCTGGTGGTAAGCGGTATCCAGGTGGAATTGAATCTGGCGAACAACACCAATGGAGGTGTAGATGCTGCCCACACCGTTGCAGCGCATAGTAACACGAAGAACAAATGATAGTTTTTCATTACATTCTGGGTTACTGTTGGAGAATCTTTCACCCAATTTATAGATTCCATAACGTAAAATCCATCGACCAAGTCGTCATGCATTAAAGATGTCCTGCATACCTGCTACCAAGCGATCGCATTTTCTCTATCGGTACCTGGTGAGTGTTAAGAGACTCTCTTCTCTCAGTCAAGCGATTATTTGCAACAGCCATAAAGTTTTCCATCGAATAAAATTTTGCCAGGTCACTCATTCAACAAACCATACATCAAGATTGATATATTCTCCATCGTCCTGTTTTTCTGCAATGCTACACTAGGTCACGCCTTAGTCAGTAACACCGATACACCGAATAGATGAGCATCAGGCGTGACCTACTGTCGCGGCGATGCAAAGCGCTACTCTCAGAAGAGGAATTATTCCTGAAGTGAGGCTACCTTGATGAGTCGAACTGGCATTTTGAGAAATTGGAACAGAAACGCCTTTACATTGATATCCCTATTCCAGGTTTTCTGAAGTTATTTAATAGGCACCCGAATATTTACTTGATGCATAATGAAAGCCATCTCGATAGACACGACGAAACGTTATCGTCATGGTCAAATAATTTTCGTTATATACATACATTTACTGCTTGAATGGTATGCTGAAACCAAGATTGTGGAGACAAGAGGTTTTTGTTTATATACGACGAAACAGACTGCCTCTCTTAATTAAATGGCTTTTCTGCAATTTAATTTACTACATAGTCACTTATACCAGAGTGATAAGTCTTTTGGTGGGATGCTTTTGGTACCCCGGATTTTGCATTGATTAGTACCAAACACCATACACGCCTTTATTAATATAAGTCTTCACCTTGGAATCCATTCGATGGAATACTGGCGATCAAAATTCAAAGATACAATATTAGCTGTAGGGTTTATTATAGACATCTTTGGTTCAACAAGATTAACAAACTTCCAATTAGGTTTTATAAATTGGTTATTAATCAACAGACTTTAGCATTTCACTACAATTACAGAACCAGCTGACATACGAGGTTGATTACCTGCATTAGTTCATTGCAAACTTTCTTATGAAATGTGGTATGTGTAGTACTAATAGGTGACTAGCTGACTTGTAGTAAGGTTCGCACTTTCATATAATTCCATTTGAATGAATACAAATTACCCTTTTTCAAAGATACGCTTAAAAATCGAAAACAGCTCCAATCAAGTTATAGTCACAGAGTATGGTTTTTGGATGCCCCGAGCTTTACCTCATCCATCGAACTATCTCCTCAATTGATATTAGCGGTGAATTTGCATAGTACTATTTGACCGGTGTTTTTGGTACATGCACGCACCACGCGCCAACTAAGTTATCACCGTCACGTGATGCGCATTCAAAGTAAACAACATGTAGTAACAAAGGAAGTGGGTGATCTATTCCACTTTGATACATGAATGATCAGGATAGCAAGTAGTATTTCTTCACGGGATAGTATCGATCAATACTCCAGGAGTCTACCATTAAATAGAGAGAACCACGTCACCACTTAGATAGTTCATAATTATGCTAGTGTCAATGCACCACTTCAAACATTACAATAGCCCAACTTCATAGTGAGAATTATCGTCCCTCATAAATGAATGACTTCTTGAAATAACCTCTCGCTTCTCTTTTCACTTTCCAACAGGATGTCTATTGAACCATATAGATATTCGAAAGTACTAGTTCCTTCAATATATTTTTAGTGTATAATATTATACGGGGACAGATAAGTTGAACCTTACACGACCGAGGTCCTAAGATGGGATCTAGGGACGTATTTATATCTCTCTACTCGTCTACGGACTGCATCCAGTTTCTTCTGTTAAGAGGATACTTCCGTGTCCGCGTCAAACATCCGTACCTCCGGTGAGCGCTAGGTTAACCAAGGTATTGGATCTTCTAGTCTCGTCAAGGTAGATGAATATCTCCTTGCTAGTGTTAAGTTTAGGGAGACTAGTTCTTAGATGTGTCAGCTTCTTAGATATCTACTCTAGAGGCACTTCTGGTGGGTCTGGTTGTGGGAGACATTGATATGTCATCCCAGTTAGATAATCTTGATTAACTCTTATAAAAGTGGGCAGTGGCCCCTTACTTATTATATGTGAAGAAAAACCTTCACTATCTCTTGTGAGCATATTAATGGTCCAATTAGGAAGTCAAAGGGGTTCATTGTAAACAATGTGTAGCCGAGGTGCCTAAATCGCGCACCCTCAGTCTTTGAGTTTCAACATCTTCGTAGTCTGCATATAATTCATTCGCGAAGTAGCTTGAGTCAGTACAAGTTGGGTACTTGCTGACAAGTTGATACTGAGAGAAAAATTAGCAGTCACATAGATAAGAGTTTTCTGTAAAATTCCATCATGTTTATGAAGATACTGACAAGATTTCGGTGCTGGGTCAATTCTAGGAGGGAAGTTGGATCAATATGCCGTGGAAAATAGAAACCAAAGACAGTATGAATCATGAATGTATTACCTATATTCTACATTCTAGTAATTTGTGATAACTATTTCATGATTAGCAAGGGTCTGTATGTGATCTGAGTAGTCTCGTCTCAGCAAATGCCTTTACTTCAAGGGTAGGAACTACTACTATTCCTAAGGTTCCTTTTAACTTCGAACACTTGCAAAATATACACTTTAGTGTACGTAGTTGTCGCAAGCGGAACCATGATTCCAGTTAGAAAGACATTTTTTCAGTGACTTCTTCAGTGACGCAACTTAATTGTTGAAATATTCAAAGAGTTCTAAAGCCACCGTCGTGTAGGCAGGCGCGCACTTAATCTTAATAACGATGCAAATTTGCAGCCATCTGCCGCGCAACACTCGGGCTACAAGCTTGAAATCTGAGATTCGCAATTTACGCACCTCGCCTATCATACTGCCCATGATTCTCAGTTGAACCACCATAAAGCTATATGCACACACTTGCACATTTGTGGTAGAGACAGGTGAAGTTTTTTAATATTAAGGTGAGCCATTGTCCACTTTTGACTAACGTACGTTTCTAATAGGGAAGACTACTTAGATGTCTGCTACCAGACCCACCAGAAGTGCCTCACATGTAGCTATAAGATTCTGACACATCTGAGAACTAGTCTCCTGAATTTAACACTGACGAGAAGGAACTCACCTACTTTAGTGCTACTATGAGATACTATCAGCTTGATTAACGCCTGCCCTTTGAAGAGAAAAATGTGACATACTCTCAACAGGTAAAGCTTTTCGCGCACATCTCGCTATCTCATATACGTTGGTCTTGTAAGGTACCGCTGACATGTCTGTGTGTAGTAATATATACTAAGACAGAGGAATGAACATATGAAGAAGTGGATACTTCGTAAGTAAATAACGGGTATGGTTTGAACCTTGGCTCAAAGGTTCAGAAGTGCACGTCGCTGCCTCAAGTGGGTTCTAAAACCCATCTAGAGGTGTCTTGACATCCTTTCTCGAAACTGTCAGTCTACTGTAATTTACTCTACTTGCGTCGTTCACTGTCCATGTAGAGTTGAAGTAGACATTTCAAATACTTTTATAAAATGTAGCAGCAGCCCACTCTATATTTGGAGTGGAGCTTCACCTGTGTCTACCAATTTAGTGATTGGGTTGTAAATATACCCATTGAATCAGTCTAATTTGGAAATCAAAGCGCCACTGTAAAACTGTTGGCTATGGAAGGTATATAGATCGCTCACTCTAGGATACAGGGCTTCCAAATTATAATATGTGCACTTGCACTTATGGAGCCCCAAAATTACCAAGTTACAGAGTATATGCGGTAAAATTTTCAGCTGGCTATTTACTTCTCCCACTCCATAAAGACATTGGATTACCCACATACTAGTAGAACTTCCACATCCTTTCCTTATACTAAGAAGAGACAGAATTGTTGAATAAACATAAGCTATACCTCCATACCTGAGAATAAGGTCCCTACTAGCTAAGGGGTTTTACCACGGTTAAAGTCGTGTAACGTCTGTAGCCTAGTTTATGAGGGTTTAGCGAATTTGACAGCAGGGATGTGGACCTATTGAAGAAATGCGAATAGCTCTAATTCTCGATGTGCGAGGTATCATTACGCATGTCACAGCCAATCAAGCAGTAAACATGTCACAAGAAAAAAATTATTCTAACATATGAAGATGGTTTAATTCGATATTCATTTTTCACATATATAAAAGTATTGAAACTCCAATATCAGTCGTGTTGGGTTATCCATAGCTATGACTGCTCCTGTTGATTACTATAGAGTAATCTGCACGCTTCGAAGCTTAGCAATTTACACAGTAGTCATACTATTACTAGACGGAAACACAAAGTTGAAGATTTCCAAACCTCCTACATTACCGCTTGCCTAAATTATAAATGACCAGCTTAACTGTATACTTACCGAAGTTCATATAAGTTAAAGAATTCCCGTCTTTAGAGATTCTAAGAGAAAAAACTACAAAGTGAAAAACTCACCATAAATTACCTAAAAGAGTACTAAGACTTAATAAATTTCCTTGATCCATATAGATACCAGTGATGTTTAACTATACAACTTAGCACCAAAATCCAGTATCTAAATGTAACATATCGTCACTCAAGTATCATGAAAAGCATTTTTACATTCAGTGGACTTATCAATTGCCTAATCTTGTGTAAACGGTTAGCTCGAAAACGTACTACTAATGTCATAAATATGCTCTAAATAGAGTTAAAGTCTCCTGTCAGTAGCTCAATAGTCAGTGTTGTTGAAATGTTTTACAAGTCAGGTGTACTTTATTAAATAATTGTTTAAAATGTGGCCAATGGTGCATTCAAATACCCATAATTTTAGCATTAACACTTCTTCAAGTCATTAAATGGAGTGAGTAGTCTTGTACAGATAAACTATGCCTCGTTTAGAATAACCGCGATTTCTTGGGACGGAAGTGTAAACACAGTTCATACACGGATACAGGATTCCTTGTCTCATTATGACCACATCAAATGACTTACTGTTAAATGTCTTCAAAATATGTATATAGTTTTAATCACATTGAAAAAGGTTTTGCTAACTATGAGATAAATTGCGTTGCTGAAGGTATAATATTTGTGAGTCCATTCATGTGCAGGAGATGCAAGTGCACTTTCGTGACGTGTTACATGGAAAAAATCTACAAGCATTGTCCAACTGAATATATTCCTTTGAATATCCTAAAGTGAAACCTAGTCATTTCCAAGAAATCGTCATTCACCATCAATGAGATTCACATCTTTAGCGTTGAACTCATTTCTTAGGTCTCTCCTCCTGTTTTGAAGGATATCCACATATGGCCTGTTGCTGACAGTATAATTGTAAGTTTTTCAAATCTTCCAAGGCTATTTTTCCCTTAGGTTCTTTACCACGGCTAAAACATGTTTCAGTACCATAATAAGAAACATAGTTACATAAAACATCGTAGACACACTCCCTTGGAACTTTAATGATATTATTAATATCATAACTGTTGCATGGGTGTCCATCGTAAGACATGGCAAGGTCTGGATAGCCATACTTCTTGATAGAAGCGCCTTTGGTTTTTCGAATCTTTGGATTTTGCTCTGGAATTGCCACAGAGGCGGCACTTGTGGCAAGAGAATAGAGGATGACGGCAGAAGAGATCTTCATTTTGATAATTTGAATGGTGGAGTATTTGAGTCACGAAAAAACGTCTCTATTAAATACCTCAAAGAATTTACGCCTCTATATTGAACACATGATTCTCACAGAAAATAGTCTCGCTTAAAAACGCCTGAAACTGTTTATTTTCTGTGGAAGAAATCTTAAAGCTGCTCCCGGAATTGGTGTCTAGGGGTGTGCTGACTCATCAATAGTTGCAAAAATGAAACATGCTTATACCACCTAGAAACCCTTGTCAAATGTATAAATTTGGTGATTTTTGGGACTATCATAAGATGAGATCTACAAACTTCTACATGAAAGTATTTGCTATGGCTTTGAATGATTTAGGAGGACTATATTTTTTATTTGTCCATCTCAACGTCTTTGAGTCTGGGTAGTATTTTCCAAGTCTAAATGCCCAGAAAAAGAAATACTCTCTTTGTATAAGTCGTTCCATAATTACATACTTCTCTCAATCAGTACAATGATTACACTCGATTCTCTTATTTTTTGCAAATAAATTCATGAAAGCGAACAGTGCCGGCAATATATATGCCGTGTTTGTAAACTTTTCACCCTATTTATAAAAGTAATCGTGTATCTGATATCTTGTGCTGGATAGAACCCTTACTTCCAAGATTCGATCGGCTTCCAGCATACTTTTAACGTGAGTAAATGTAACATTATCCAATCCTAATTGAAATATCCAACTCTATACACAATCACAGTCAGTTTATCTATTGTGTAGTGTACGTGTCAATGCTTACGTGGCATGTGAAGAGTTGATGCACTACGTAGATGTATTGAATGTAGTCAAGTGATACATTATGTGCAGGACATGATCTGGTGGAGAGATTTCCACGCCCACGCACTCCTTTCTACACTTTGGTCTTGCAAGGTACAACTCAATAATACCTGTATATGATTTATACTATTACAAGAGTTGACATTATTTGAGTCCTTATAGACCGATGATTCTAGTTTCAAAGTATCTGTATCAAAGACTTCACTACAACAATTTAAGGGTGTCCTTGTATGATAGAATTTCATGTTGAGCTAATTTCGTTGTTAGATCTATAAATTGAATTTTGATCTACAAGTCTTGAACACTGCTAATTTTTGAGTGCTATAAAAAACACTATCGGTTGTTCCGAAAAAAAAATAGTTGAATTGATTTTCTGGAAAACTCTTTCGGTAATATAATTGCGTAAAAAGAAAATGAATCAGGTCCGTTTCACAGTACGGGCAAATCCGTATTATAATATGCGATTCAATCAGTGCGCGCATTTTTTACAGTAATCGCTCAAAAATGCAATTTGAGTTTTGATTAAGCCTTTGATTTGTAAGTAATCCGTGAAAATATAGAGTGCTTAAAGCTCTTGTGATTCACTCTCTGACAACTTTTTAATGTAATTTCACCTACTAAAGTATGACATATTTGTTGCACTTCTCTTCTCTAGTAGGTACGTAATAGGATGAACGAAGTCTTCACCAGCGAAATCTTTTTTAGTCATTTTTCATAACACGTGATGATTAGTGCGAGTTCATTTAAAGTGTTTTCGACACGTCAAAATACTGAGGTAGTCGAAGAAATTTTGCGTAGCCTTTTTCCATACCTTAAAGAATCATCAACGCCCAGATGCATCCTAGTGATAAACGTAAAAAAACCTTAAATGTTGTCATATTTTTTGAAACGATCAACCAATTTAGTTGCGAGAAGAAATATATATATGTCTCCCAGAAGATGTTGACATGTAGCTCAATGTAGTTTTCACTCATTTTGATTATATTATGGGACGCGATGGAAGGCTTTTTCAGCATGTTACTGTATAGTGCAGAGTTATGTTTGATGCGAATATGGATTTATTCTTTTAACAATAAAAGGCCCTGCGCATAGCTCCATACATAATAGTGACCGTCATCCTAGTCACGCGCACTGACCAATGCCACGAAAAGGAGAGAGTAGACCATCAAATAATTTCATAAAATGAGTTTACTAAAAAGCCTTAATAATTCTTCTTGGCTAAACAATTTGTTAACTATGTCCCCGATACTAGACTTTTTTCAATCAGATTATTTAATTAAAGAGATTATATTTCTTCAAAAGATATCTTGACAGCATTGTACATTTTGTCCTATTGTTGAAATAGAATTTGTGCGAATGACCTACAGAACGATGAACAACCATGTTCACGAGAGTAAATGTTCATTGGAATATAGGGTGAAATCTGTTCCATTTTATGAATACGCTACGCCAACTACACGTACTACCTGGTACTGAGGCCGCCACTTGTAGTGTAGCTGGTACTGAGGACTGTTACGAATATACATCTTTCCCCCACGAGTATTCACCTGGAATCCATTGTTCGCGTCAAATTTGTCGATTCTTAGAATACTTCCTACGTAGGCTCTAAAGGGCTGTACTCAGTGGCCTTTAAATACGCACTATAAAACAGGCCACACTTCGCCACAGACACTTCAAAACCCACCATGAAGTTCACAATCTTTGCCACCGCTTTTCTTGTCACCATCACTGCCCATGCATACACCACCGTCCCCATGACCTTCTTTACGAAAATTAATAACACCTTTGTTGCATTCGGGACAGAAAAACATTCTAGACTTACTAATTTGAAGTTATTGGCGTTTGGAGAATCAAAGCCGAGCCCCACTGAGTTCATCTTGGAGGATGGAAAATACGCTCGCGTTAAAAATTCACCCCATCCGGCATATTTTGGGCATTATCAGGATAAATTAAGCTTTGGTTCTGGTCTAAATATACTTGCTATGAATTTGAGTAGTGAAGGCCAGCTTCAAAATGAAATATATTTTGTGGAGCATAAATTATTAGACAATGGAGCTATCGATATAGGCCCCATCCACTGGGTCAGTCGTGGCACACAACTTTTTGGTGAGAGTAAGCAGGTAGATATATACTTCTTGCCATTTGAAAAAAGGAAACACTCAAATGGTGAAGAACTGATTGTAGCATTGCCATTCGAATCCATCACGAAAGATTCTATGAGACTAGGAAATGCTAACTTAAAAGTTGAAATCACTGACCCTCATAAAGACAAGTGGGTGTGGAAGGTCGAGAATACCAAACGAAACGTTAGTAAAAAACTCAAAAAAGGAAGGTCTGGTTCTAACGACGATGTATGGCTCTGGCCTTGATTTCTGATTGGGAGATACTTCCTCAATATTTCGGTGTCTATAAATTCGAGCAATGTTTCCACGTGTCCTTAGTATTTGCCTTAATTATGACGAGCAAGTCGTCATCATGAACAAGACTGGTGCAGGAAATTCTTGACGTTTTCGGATGTTTTTATATGTTCATTTAAGTCTGATTTTGAGTATGCTTGTACTAACCATATTTAAATACTATTTGTTAAGACCAGTCCAAGTAATTAAAAAACAGTTTCTTCGAATTCTTGCCTTTCTTTGTTTGAGAGCGTTCCTTCATACCGTTTCATATCCAGGAAATGTTGAACTTTTAACCTTAGAGGTTTTGTCAACGAGCATCTACCGTGTACGGAGTCAAGGTACGAGAAGTATTGTATGCACATCGACGAAGTCTTCTGTGCAGGTCTTTGACGAGTGTAGAACTGTAATACGTGTTCAGGCCCCGTCTAAAGACCTCTTTTACAGGTACAACATCACTTTCGCTGTATAGTAATCTATACTAAACCTTATGTTGAAATAAAGACTTAGTATATAGAGTTTTGTAAAAAAAAAGATCTAGCTGCTCGAAACTCCTGCTATGATATAGGCCAAGAGGTGAGTCATAAAGAAGCAAGACAGTTGTGAATATCGCTACAATTTGCTTGCGGTATTTACCTTTAGTGAAAGATCTAAGAATGATAATTTCTCAATTTTGCTAGCACTATTATTTCCCTAGAAATTGTGGCTCTTCATGAACACTCGAGCATTCCTTGCAGATTTTCGCCCATCGCGACTTCAAAGAATTTTGTGAGCCCCAGTACAGGAGACTACGCTACTCACAAGATCTTTAGTTTGCAATGGCATGAATAAGTGATCACAAAACTTTTAAGCTCTATTCAAAATGCTTTTTGCTCCGAGTCCATCTTTGGTTAGGAAGACCACCAGAAAATAAAATTGCAAGTTTCCTTCTCTTGGATCATAACACTGTTGGTGAAAAAGAAAAAATAGTTGCTTTTTCTCATACCTTACATCATAATTACCTCAGAAACCAGTGCATCTTTTTCAGGCTCAGGCGCGAGTTTCTCAGGCTCAGGTGCTTCTTCCACAAAAAAATCCCCTTCGTCCTCAAACGGGAAGAGGTAGATTTCCACCTTAAAACAACCTTCGTTTTTCATTTTGAACTTTATCACGCGATTAGGACTGTCTGGAAGTTGGCACGAATACAAAGAAGGACTTTGGATCCTCATATTATCATCAAAGTCTATGCTAGTCTTGGGGATTTTGGGACCAAAACCGAAATTGTCCTTCAAAAACCCTACATTCTCTGTGTTCAGTTTGTCTATAGTAAACACGTAGTTGTCTTGACGAAATAACTTGATAGGGTAGCTGCCGAACGAAAACACACTGTAATGGCCAAAATCTATAGCAGAGAGCGGTACTGGGATGCCACCGATATCTGCGACAAATTTCCATATCTTTGTAGATTCTGCCCATCCAAAGGGCGCAAAAAGCCAAATAAGTATCAAGTGAGTTGCTATCATGGTGAAGTTTGATACGCCAGGAGAAAAGATGCACGACCACTTTTATACGATGGTCAAGTATTGTAGGTTTTTTCACCCATCAGAAAAAAACACATTCGAAATGAATCACTGTTCTTAGAACAATAACAAGAAACCAAACATGACCATATACATGCAGATGCAAGTGGGGGCAGAGAATTCGTTAAGATGCGAGATATAGAAATATCTGAAATGCTACTCATTCTGCATAGGTAATATGCAAGATGTCAGAACTTAGCTAGCATAAAATTATGCGTGACATATTGAGCAGATTATTAGACCCCTTGATTTTCCTAGCCCTTGTAACCTAGCTAAACGGTTGCAACTCGGAGATATATTTCCAATTCTTTAAAAGAATTTCCTATCCTGTCACACAGTTTGAATTCAGTGCGTTATAAATAAAGAAATTAGCATGACTGATTCACTACCAATACCCAGGCAAGGTCCCACAACATGCAAGGTCTGTAAAGAGGATAATTCCGTGTCCGCGTCAAACATCAGTTCCTTAGGTGCTCCATAGATTAACCATGGAGTGCAATCCTGAGTTGCACGACCAGTAGGGAAGATAGATTTCATAGTATCTATAAGAAAGGTAAACACCTCTTCATCTGTAGAGACTTCTGGTGGGTCTGGTAACAGGAGCCATATTAGTATGGCTTCTGTGTTGAAAACTTGATTAGCTTCTTATAAACCTGGGCGGTAGTCCCTCCTTATATTTTTGGGAAAACCTTTCACCTCATCGCTACCACGGTGTGGTAGGGGTGTGCGCATAGCTATTGCGATGGCTTAATCTGGAAGTCAAAGGGCCAGTATGAAACAACTGGATAGCCGAGGTGCGTAAATCGCGCACTCTCAGTCTTTGAGCTTCAACAAGGTCTCATAGTGCGCAGAAAATAACTCCACTAAAAACGTCAGTGCCTGTGCTGTCTCGTAAAGTAACCAAAGTATGCAATTCGGTGAAATTCATTCTCTATAGATCATCACCATCATTGTCTTATGAAGAAGTCATAATAATTTAGTAGAAATTACAGTCTCTAAAACTGAACTGTCGGCTTCGACATCTTGTTGAGCTGCACAACAAGTGTTTATGGTGGGTCTGGTGACAAAAGGCATCTTTGTTATTCTCCCTATGATATTATAGCATTGGATAAATTTTGAAACAGGACAAGCATACCTGTTTTATCACGAAGTAGACCTTCACCCCATACTAGACAAGCGTCAATGTGTCGGTTTGTTGATCTTTTTCGCACGTTATCCTTCGACAGGAGTAGGGAGTGTACATAAATATTCTTCTGCCTAGTTCCGTTTCTTAACACTATTTCGCACCGCATCTCGTAGTCAAGATGAACCAAAAATACTATATTGGAATAACAAAATAATCTTTCAGAATTATTTTTCTTACTCTCATCATTTTTTCTAAATTTTTTTCACCAAATATTACCCTTTAATAAAATTTTTGGTTTAACATTGACTGACTAAAATGAAGCGCACGGCTCAGTAAGCTTTCTATAAACGGGTAATTTACTCAACCATAGATAAACCAGAAAAATAACATACCTTCAGACTGGCTCAATTCAAATATCACAGAAACAAGTAACTCAACTGGGCATCCATTAAAAATATGAGTAAGCGAAATCCGTTTAAGTTCCGTTTAAATACCGTTCGAATTCTGTTTGAATACCGTTCGAATTCTGCTTAAATACCGTTCGAATTCTGCTTAAATACCGTTCGAATTCTGTTTAAATACCGTTCGAATTCTGTTTAAATACCGTTCGAATTCCGTTCACATTCCATTCAAGTTCCGTTCGGACTCCATTCTCTAATGTAATTAAGCTTTGAATTTATATCCGTATGAGTCGCGCACTACTCCCGCAGATACTCAGAGTCTAATCCAAAAGTGCGCGATAATAATAAGTTTGAGAATACCTCAGCCCGAGATTCAGGGCCTTCTTTTAGAATTAAACGTGACAGAATTTAGAAGCATGGTTATAGAATATCCCTCTTACTCCTGTGAGTAATAGCAATTCTGGTGGCTTATTGTTTGATACGACCGCGACTATAATGAGCTGGGTCAATAGCAACAGGAAAATAGTACACCAATAATTTTAAATCCAAAGTACGCGCATTCTTAACTTGTCTGTACCGGAAACCCCCATTACGAGATATACTTTGGACGAGACTAAGATTAATATTTCTTAATCTCTTCACATCAAAATTCCAAACCCAGATGCTTAGTATTGGAGTCAGTGATGGAAAGTCATGTGATGTCAAAATTATTGCATGCACCATCTCTATTGTTTTCCTGTGTGGTGCCAAGCTGTTGTATGTTGACTTTTGTTCGAAAACAATCAGTGCGAATCATCTGTTCTAAATTGATAGTTTTTTTCTAAGCGGATTATGTATGCTAAAAAAGTTCACATATGCTATGATGGTTTTTACTCACATATTGTTAGATTCTTGAGTACATCTAATACTCATGTACGAGGCAATTTGTTACTGATTCCTCCACGAGAGGAACTCACAATCATCTTATACTCTAAAGAGTTCCGGCATATGCCTTTGGTTGTCCAAGTCGCGATGGGCTGATGCTCAGCCACGGCGATCTTCGGCCCAACAATGGACCAATACTGTTATAGGCCAAGATGTCGTATGATATCTTAGTCTTGAAGGAGTCTATAGCGGCCTCTCTTTTGGACAAACAGTGTAGCTATATTTTGAACCTGTGGGTAATACGATACTCACGGTGGATGTGACACATACATTGAGTTTTCTATGTTCTCACAGTAACCAATCATTAAATGACAAACCAACATTTCTCTTACTCCCAGACCCACCTTGGGTTTTCATGTGTAACTCAACTTGATATCAATACATTACATGAGTTGGCCTATGAATGAACACTTCTACTGAGCTATTTAGTCATTTCCATGAGATTATGACATCTATCATCCAATGTAAAACATCATCACTTGATTGTAAACATTGTTGACTGTAAAGTGTACTAAAGGTATTAAAGTATCTCGAGCAAAATTCATAACCCCAACTTCTGCATACTATGACGTCGATGACATGTGTCAATGCCAACGAGTACCTAGCATGTATGAGTCAAGGCACTTCGTGATATACTGTATGCAGGCTACTGGCGAGTGAAGAGTTTTCTACCGCCTCGCACCTTATTTCGTACCTCGGTCTTGCAAGTTCTGACGTGTCCCTGTACAATAATATATTCTAATGTAAATATTGAAATAATATGACTCTGACAAATTCAAAAAGTTTAGTAGTGCTTGTTCACATTACAGTAACCATGGGAATATTTCTTTAATACGGGACTTGGTGCTTTGAAATTAGTAACTCTCGACCAAGGCTCATATACAAAAATGGAGATAAGCCCCTCGTATATGCGAAAAGTCGCAAGAGTCTATAAAAGTCAGCCTTGCTTGCTGATTCTTCCTTATCTTGTCGGGGGAAAGACCAATCATCTTCTTTGTATTTGAGATTGTGTAGTATGTACCACGGCTTATATTCAGATTTATGGCCTGATTCTCGCATCATGCATTAAAACAGTCTTTGAGATGTACTGATGTCGCGCATGTTTAACATAAGTTTCTGTATTTGTATATCTTGCTTCAGACTTACAGCAACATATGCATTCAATTTATGCACTCTCTTCAAGCGACATGAAATTATCGATCTTATTACGTGACCGTATCTGCCAATCAATTTCACTCAGTGCAGGGATGTACATCAACAGATATAAGCAGTTTAAGCGCAACGTTGAGGGGATCACGTATGAAACTCCGAAACCCCAAATTGCTAATACGTCATCTATTGCTGTTCCTGTACCCTTTACCCCACAGTTTCAATCTTGACGTGAACATCTTTCAGTAGAAGTTTGTCAGCTTCAACCAATATTCATTGAACAACCTAAATCTCGCTGTAACAAATCTAGACGGGTTTGTAAATTGTAGTACTCGAAAAAAGTGGTTTTTTTGGCGTTTTCTGCATTTTTGGAGCTCCAACTTGTAGAGGTTTGATTCTTGATGAGAAATCAATCATTTCAATGCAGTTTTTGATAACCCGCATGGTCCAAAAGTATATAAAGCCATAGATTGTCTTCTATTTAATCATTATTATCAACCAAAAATGAAACTTTCCCTCCTCCCTCTTCTCTCGCTTGCTTTGACTCCTGTTGTCTCTGCTGTTCCAGTTGCTACCTCTACTGCTCCCGCAATTGCTTCCGAAGATAATAGTTCTTCCAATGACTTCGTCCTTCTCAATGACACAAGTTATGATGTGAAAGAGCTCAAAAAGGCAATTTCTCTTAGAATCATGGCCAATTTTACTAACTACTTACTCGACCGTGTTGATCAGCCAGCTGAATTCAATGGCATATCTTTGGAAAACTTGTTGACCTATACTAGTTCTTTATTAACCTCCGAGAACAAAAAAAGACAGGAGAGAAGTTTGTGGCTTATCTGGGTGGACAATACACTTGCTGCCATTAACATAGCCGCCGAAACCTTAGCAAATGGTTTGGATTTTATCACTCCTGAAGAAGTGGCCGACGTTGTAGAAGCCTTGGAAGCTGTCGTGTGATACAAGAAGTGTAACTCACTTTTAGATTAGATTTACAATAAATGTTTGAGATTTTTTGATTACTTCTAGTGCTTAATTGTTCATTGTAATTGTGCATGATGCCTTCAAGAGGTTTTAGGATCTACTACATCCGTGTATCCTTGAGTTAAGCTTGTGACCTGGTATTTTAGGCAAGCAGAAGTAAAATGGAACAGAAATTGTTTCATTCCTAGATTTCAAACTGGTATGGATACAGAAGGTGCTGCTGAGTATTTCATTGTGCAGTATAAGCTACAATTAATTATGGACATAGTGATACCTGTGGATCTAACAAAATGCTTGTCCTATACTAAATATAAACTAAATTTGTGCTACCGAGAAATCCATAGCTGTGCGAGCTAACTTTATTTTACGACACGGCATCTAGCATAATGCTTGGCGTCATGTGACATGACACAATTGGATTGAAAATTAAAAGATGCAAGCTACTCATCGCTGCTCATATAGCTCAAAACTATCTATATTCATGCAAATCGCGAAAATAGGATATTATTTTTTAGCTGGATTACGTACTCCCTATAATTAAATCTTATTGAATCCACATATAAAGAGACTTTGAAGCTTTTGAAGGTTCTACATATTTTGCTTATCAATACGTATTTTTTGGCTCTGTAGTACTAGAGTCCGTTATGTGATGCATGTCACTGCGACTTGCGCGTATCTCGATTGCTACGACATGTGTGGGTTAAGCTCGCTCAAAGAAATTCTATCCAACAGACTCAGCAAGCTACTCAATTAAATTTCACAAAAACCATTGAATTTCACAAGAGACTCAATTTTAAAGGAAATTTAACATTCACGGTCCATATTTATTTTCACAAGATACTTCTCAGATTTAAAGTGATTACCATCATCTTCTCGCCTACGAAAGCTACAGAGAACTAAGTGTCTGTGATATTGTCTCGAATTTTGGGTCAAAAGAAGTCAAAAACGTCATTACCACATTATCGCAACCACACAATGTCAGATTCGCTACTTAGATAGGTACTTTCTTGTGGTATACATGATATGCAAGCGAGCAAACGCGTGCCCTAAGTGAGCATACAGAAAGGCTTCTCATTGGTTCTGAGCACAGTGAGCAGATACGCGCACTTCCAGCTTAGCATGATACCCTCTAATATTTTATTTGAGTCTAATTAAAAAGGCCCCCACTCGTTCGTACAAGAGTAGAATCCCACTTTTATAAAGGGGTTTGATAAAGTCAATCACTAAGTCCCTTAATTGGTAAATGTGGAATATAAAAATTACACGATCAATGACTGCTTAATTGAAAAATTTGAAGCATTTGCTGGATGCATCGTACATTTATGTTCCTCAATATGCGTATATAGCACTGCAAAATATGTTAGATTGCCCATATCTAAAATTACCTTTGTGGATATCTATAGCCTAGACTGCACGAACAAAGGTTTGATAACATTTTCAATCTTCCACTACTTTAAAAGCAATACATATGGTACTTTCAATTTCTCTATACTAGTGCTCGCCTAAAAAAATAACTGGCTTGATCCCGTAATGAACTATTTATATAACGCGAATTTTTTCTCAAATAAGTATCAACAAGCAAACACGCTAAATATATACGAAACGTACTAAAAATCTATCAATGAGAAAATAAAGGAGATGATTTCGGAACCTGACAAATTTTGTGATCAACGCAAACTCCATTCACATAGTCACTTCTTTAGCAAAATATGAGACTGTCAGGCATGCAAAAGCTCCCAATAACCAGATAACTTTATTCTCTCTGATTGTTCACCTCATAATAAAACAACAATATTCATCTTAGTATCTTGGTTGGTGGTGATAGACTTTAAGGAAGAGACATGAAAATTAATTGTTCATACAAGTTTGTTTGGTTTGCGAATGAGTGATGAGCAGCCGTTTAATCTGAGAAACTGGTGCTGGTGGGAATTGGAAAGTGGGCAACAGGAGTAATAGAAAATACAAAACAGACACTTCAAAACCTTACGTTGACCATATCATTCGTGTATATAAAACTGCCAGCCGGAATTTAGAAGTAGCAGCGTACAGCGCTGACGTTGAATATCTTACTCGTGTAAAGGCTCTTGACATTGGCTATTTTACGGTATGGAAAGTGTTTTAAGTCGAACATTTCAGTGCTGATTATTCCATCTGGATTTTCAATAGCTAAAAAGGGGTCTCTTTTGATGGTCTTGCAAACTGCACTTCATCCAGTCTGTTCTTTAATAAACTCTAGCGTACACTTCTCTCAACTCATTTAATACCACCAAGTACACTTCCCAGTTAACCAAGAATACTCAGAAAACATTTTTAAATATGCAAATAGACTAATTGAAGTTGTAGCTCAAATACTGTTGAGTTTCAAATACAGATAATATTTTGCGCTTTGATGTAGCCCAAGGTTGAGTACAGAGGAAAACATTTTGGATACTGATCTCATGCTTAAGCCGCCAAATAAAGTCCACAACAATTACATCTACAAATCCCTACACAGTTAAAGACTTTGATGTCATGCATAAGGCGGTATATTGGTGACAAGTAGTGTCAAGAAGTACCTAGCAAGTATGAAGTCATGGTACTTCGTAAATGTGTTTCATGCAGACTATAGTGATGTTTCAACTAATATTTCTAGTAGACATGTATTGCACAGAGACAAGTAAGTTATTACTTACAAAACCATTGTATATGTGATGGTGCGAAGGGAGTGAAAAGTTTTCACTCGACTCGTCGAGAGGATGAAGTGTTTTTCAAAACTATTCAAACCAGCGCGCAAAATGATTCAAACCGCATTAGCAAAATTTAACAAACCTACAGCTCAAAATTTTCATACCTTCGCACAATTTTTCAAACCAAATTGCAAAATATTTCACATCGAATATTTTAATAAATCAATATTCTGAAATCTAAAATCTGGAGAATCACCTATTATGTACTACATTTGGGACTCTTTCAATCAAGGATTAAAACGGACGGAACTGAACTTGGTTTCCTTGTTTTTCTGTATAGAACATCTTGAATTTGGTTTGAAAGAATGTGCGAAATGGTACGAAACTTTTTGAGATATTGCTTTGAATCATTTTGTCGCGCTGGTCTGAAGTATTCTGTTTTCTTGGTTCGAAACATTCTGCCGCGCTTGTTTGAATACTCTTGAAAAAACACGGATGTTTCTCGCGTCAAACATCCGTACCTCCGGTGAGTCATTGGTTAACTAAGGTAATATAATGGTATAATCTAGGTAGATGAATAATTCTTAGTTGTTAGCTTCGAAGCACTAGTTCTTAGATGTGTCAGCATCTTGATAGCTACATGTGAAGCACTTCTGCTGGGTCCGGTCGCAGACATGTTGGTCTGTTATTCCTGATAGATAAACTTGATTCACTCTTATAACCTTCAAGAACTTCACTCTTATAACCTTCAAGAACTTCACACCTAGGTGCTACAAAAGTAGTAGACGCATGTATACAGTCTTTGTGGCGACTCCATTAGGAAGTTAAAGAGTGTTAACCAGCTGGATAGCAGAGATCCGTAAATCACACAACCTCATACTTTGAGCTTCAACAAGGTTAGTGACACGTTTACAATCACCTTATACCGGCTCATACACATAAGTCTTGTAAGGCTCAACTTACATCTCCCTGTAAATAAATGTATACTAAAGCATAGCTTGGAAAGTTGAGCTATATAAGAGTGGGCCTTCTTACTTTTATGTAGAGCTATCATAAAAAGCTTTCAATCACGAGACCACTAGTACATTACTTACGGAATACATAACATAGCTACTACGGTAAGAAGAGTTGCAGATCGTGCACAGGACTCCCAGAAATTGTTAGTCACATGACATTCCTGTTCTTTCATATACAGCGGTAAAGCGAGCAAACCATACTTGAGTTGAGTGATACATCTGCTTCATAGCACCCAGATGTTAACGAACAGACGTTTTGCTCCATCATAATGTAAGAGATAGACTTCAATCATGAACCAAATTGGATACAAAAAGTAGCTCATAATGAATCGGTCTTTGTAATAATGGGTTCTGCATGAACAGAAATCATTATTTGTAACCTTCCTACCTTTATTCAACTGCAACAGAGTCTTCTTGCGGAAACTGCTTTCTATCATCTCGCGACTCGTGATTGCCACCATTCACTGGTACATGAGGCAGCTTTTTCACCTGAATAAAATGAATGTTCTTCAGGTTGAGCCATTCTGTGACATTCACTTACCAGCATCCAACAATGCTCTGGCAAATGTTCTCAGGATCTGGTGGCTGATCAATTATCAGACTAATCAAACACATGCGCCCGTTCTGCATCCGCATTTCGTGAATGGTTCGCATCCGACTCAAGTATATCAATCCACTGCGGTTAAGGAAAGTATCTACCACGTTGCGATTAGGCATCAGTCTGAGGTATTTGGTACGCAGGGATTCCTGCCAGAGACAAAGATCTCTTAAGTAACCCAGTTTTTTTGTCATAATAGAAAAGGAAGAGTTCAATCTGGAAACAATATGGATGCATCCTTTCACTCGTAATGATACGGTCGTTGTTGAAATTGTTTCTGCACGAATAGAAAGTACTACTTGTAACTTTCCTATACGGATCTAATTCCAACGGAGTTTTTCTCGTAGCAGAACCAAAGCCATATCTGTATTTCTGAAATCCCGCGTACACCAAGTTTGATGTACCTAATTTGACAGGGATGTTGTTATCTTGGAGGGCGAACTCGCTTGGTTCTTTCTGTGACTTTCCGTATGATAACACGTTGAAATCTTGATTGAATTGCTCGATAACTTGGCCATATAAAGGCACATATTGATATGTACCAATCTTTGCTGCAAATACCATGGGCATTGGAGTAGTCATAGATGTATCCATCATCTTTGCATCATTTTGTTTGTCAAGAATATTTTCACTAGCTCGAGGTAGAGATGAGCCATATTGCACAGCAATTCGTCCATTTTTTATGATAACTAGGGAGTCTTTGTCATATTGTAAGAGGTAGACATCCACCTTAAAACAACTTGGGTCGTCATTGTTGACACGAATGACATGTTCATTGCTAAAAGGGGAACTGCAAGAATAGAACGGAATATTTTCAACTCTCATTTCACTATCGAATTTGAAAGATGCTGGTGGGATTCTTTGACCAATAACAAGTCCGTCTTCAAAAATCCCTGCGTACCCTGGCGTAGATGACTGTTCAGTAAAAGCGTGGTCACCTTGCAAACTAAACTCAATCGGAGCAAACCCATATCCATGAGACAAGATCCTGAAAATCCCTTCTTTGTTATAAGAAGAGTCGTGGAGCGGGAAGAAATGATCCCCAAATTTTGCTGCGAAAACCAACGAATTCTTCAGAGATTCAGATATCTGTTCACCATTTCCGCTTTCTTCAGGTACATGCACATTTGTTCCTGGGGGCGCTTGCACATGTTTAGTTCTTCCTGTCTGTTTGTCATATTGCAAAAGGTAGACATTCACCCTAAAACAACTTGAGTCCTGTCTGCTGATAAAAATGAGGCGATCATCGGTGATAGGACTAAGGCAAGAAAAGAACGGATAGTTTTCAACCTTCATTTCAAGATTGAATTTGAAAGCAGGTTCCAAGATTCTCTTCCCAAAAAGAAGTTTTTCATCATGAAACCATGCATAACCAGGTGTAGATGACAGTTTAGTAGCAAGGTAGTTGCCTTGCAAGGTGAACTCAACAGGAGCGAGCGAATTTCCGTAGGAAAGAGCATTGAAGTAACCGTCTTTTTCAAATCGGGAGCCATAGAGCGGTATGAAATTGCCATTCGGTTCTACTTTTGCTGCGAAAACCCAGGACTGCTCCAGAGGTTCAGATGGGGAATTCATTTGTACACCATTTTCTTTTTCTTGAGGTTCAGATGAAGAATTCATTTGCATATGATTTCCACTTTCTTGAGTTTCAGATGAGGAATGCATCTGTTCACGATTTCCACTTTCTTGGGGTACATTTGCACTTATTTCTGTTTGCTCGTTCACATATTTGATTTCCCCAGTGTTTTTGTCATATTCCAAAAGGTATACATCCACCTCAAAACAGCTTGAGTCCTGTTTGATGATAAAAATGACACGGTCATTGCCGAAAGGACTTTTGCAAGA
>VATE01000125.1:0-28106 GCA_008065195.1 Metschnikowia amazonensis | reverse complement strand
TTTTTTTTTTTTTTTTTTTGACTCTGGTACATATGGGGCCTAAGTTATGTTAGTAAATAAATTTGAATATTCCTCAACGATATAGCAGTATTTTCTTAAGATAAGAGGTGTAATATATCGGTCACGTGACATAAACTTACGATGAGATGCGTTTTTGTCTTCAGAATAAGTGAACAACCATAGATTTCACCAATATCCTCATCAAACATGGGTAAACGTAAAGCTGAGATCATCAAGGAAAGAAATAAGAAGATGAAGCAGAAGGAAGAATCCTTACTTACTTCTGGAGCTTTTACTGAAAAATCCTTCGCCAATGAGTGGGATGACGAACAGTCTTATGAACTTGTTCCGCGCAGATTGAATTTAGAAGAAAGACAAGAGAGTTTACCTATTAAAAGGGCTGGGAGGTTGGAAAGAGTACTCAGAGAGAAAGTGAAAGATGAAAAGACTCCGGAAGTACAGACAAACCCACTTACTCCTGTCGATGAGCCTGAGGATGCTACATCCGAGGAGGATTCCAAAGATAATGAAATCCCACCATTGCAAAAGTTACAGCAGTTCAAAGAGGAAATTGCTCTGCTCGCCTCTGACTTAATGGAGGATCCAGAAGAGCATATTGATTACTTGGAAAAGCTTGTTAAATTTTCAAAGTCCTCAAATCCAGCTACTAGCCAACTCGCTATTTTAGCGTTAATTCCAGTTTTCAAAGCATTAGCACCCGGCTATAAGATTAGGCCTTTGACACAAAGTGAACAAAACGAAAAAGTGAGTAAAGATGTCGGCCGCTTGAGGAAGTTTGAGCAAAGCTTAGTATTGAACTATAAGCAATATCTTGACTTGTTATCCAAGCTTGCTCGTATTCTGGCCCTGAATTCTTTGAATAAGAAGAAAGTTACTTCTCAGCAAGTGAAACTAGGTCACATTGCCACTAGGGCTGCTTGTGAATTATGTTTGTCTACTTTAAGATTTTTCAATTTCAGAGATGAGCTTTTTACGATTCCCATACGGAGGCTCAACAAGAAACCACTGGAACATTCAGACTTGCAGACTTTTACCCGTTGTTTGAGAACATTGGAAACTTTACTTAAAGAGGATAAGGAACATGGGAGTGTTACACATGACGTAACAAGAATCATGTGTAAAGTTGTGAAGGATAAGAAATTCCGTGTGGATGAAGCTGTTGTTAACATCTTCTTAAGTTTATCGCTTTTAGACGATTATGATCCGAACAATAACAAAAAAGATGTCGGTGTAAAACTTAAAAAGAAAGATAGGGTTCATTTGTCCAAAAAGCAGAAAAAAGCAAGGAAGGAAATGAAAGAAATCGAGGAAGAAATGCGCAATGCTGAACAAGCTATAACAGCAAAAGAACGAGAGAAGTATCAGGCAGAAACATTAAAGCAAGTGTTGACATTTTATCTAGAAATTTTGAAAGTCGGGTCGTCTGACATTCATGAAGATTCACCTGCAAGGTTATTGACGGCTGCTGTCATGGAGGGTTTGTCCAAGTTTGGGCAAATGGCAAACTTCGACTTGCTAGGCGACTTTCTTGAGGTCTTGAAAGAGACATTAAGCAATATAGTGCAAGAACACACTTTGCGGACCGAAAACTATGGTATTAAAATGGATGATGATGAAATCACTGGCGGTGTCTACTCAACAAATGAGATAAGAAAGCTTCTTCTTTGCATTACCGCAGCCTTTACATTGGTACTTAATCACGGTGAAGTCGGCAGAATGCCAATTTCGTTTGATTTGTCCCGATTCATATCCACGCTTTATTTGGTTATCTGCGACGTTAGCGTGAGCTCAGACTTAGAATTTTCACATAAGTCTTTACGCTTGGCCGACCCACTCTCGGATTCTCAAAATGCGCACAAGCCGTCGGTAAATGTGTCAACTAATGCTGAACTTCTTTTGAAGAGTCTTGACCTCGTGTTTTTTCGATCAAGAAATGGTAGCGTTGCAAGAGCATTGCCTTTCACTAAGCGCTTGTACATTGCTTCTCTACAGACCCCAGAGAAGACAACAATTGCAATTCTTAAGTTCATTGCAAAGTTGGTGAATAAATATGGTGATGGACTCAAGGGACTTTGGACTACAGACGAAAAAATTGCCGGTGAAGGCGATTACATCCTTGGAATAGAGAGAGAGGGTTTAGAAGTGGATCATGAGCGTACGAACATAGGTTCTGCGGTTTTGTGGGAGAATGTTTTGCTTGATAAACACTACTGCACCATCATCAAGGACGGGTCAAGAAGTTTGTTGAATAATAGTAAGGAGACAAAAACCAGATAGTCTTATTTATACGTCTAATCTACATATCGAGATTTATTCAATTTCGAGCATTATCTATATGATTGAGCTGAGTAACCAACACTACCCATTTCTCTCTGGTAGTGTGCGATTCGCATCACACATCAGGATGCCTATCTATGCAACTTTTATTTCACGAGATCCAAGTTCTCGTAAACAGAGCCAGAGCTTTTGAAAAGATCACTGGCCTTTACCCCTTCACCGGAAACTTCATTGGCTTTCAACTGTTGTAACATCAATCTGGCTTTCTCTCGTTCTTTGAACCCGTGTAAGCACTCGTAATAGTCATCGAAAACCGGCGTACACTCCTTTTTCGTGATTGTGTCTGCAGAAGTGTAGCAGGCAACAAGAGTTTGAAATTCGTAAAAGCACTTTCTCGTGCCACCAGATCTGGAATATGGTTGCATCTTCAAGACCACTGATGACTAGCTCAGAATGTAGTTTTATGTACACTTCTATTGGTTCTCACTTTTGAACTCAGCACTACTGTTATTTTTTCCAAGGTTTGCGAGTCTTGTGCATATAGATGCGAAGGAACTATACGAAATAATCTTGGTGTCTTGTATATACGTAGATACTTAAACAAATGCTAGCATTCCCTTGATGCACTCTTTGACCTCATAATAGAGTCGTCCTATCAGTCCATCAATAACAATATCTCCCGAATCTTCACCTTGGCTGTTTCCAAGTGAGACTTTCCTAACAGCTATCTCATTGTTCACAACAAGGGTACCCTCGCCTTTAAACTCCGCATTTAAGTTAAGGCTCAAAAGCTTTTTCTTGAGTTCTGGAAGTCTCACGTTACCAATAGCCAATTGAGAGCCAAAATTTTCTATCGATTCCGCTGAATTGTTCACTGCTTTACTTCGAACCTTAGACTCATGGATGACACCCTCCAGGTTGGATTTCAAAATGAAGCGGTTATCTGAATGATGCTCTGTATTTGAGTAAGCCAACTCCCCGCGTACCTTAGCTATCCTGTAATTTCCATCAAGCTTTTGCCAATTAAGCTTACTGGTGAAAGCATCATCAAGTGTGACTTCAAACTCACTGTATTTTCCATGCACGTCACTTCCCACCTTTACGGGCTCATTCGCATGGACCACTATGACTCTAACCTCGTTGTTGTAATGATTTGAAAGCCCCTTACGAGCCATGGTCAACAAGTTATATTTAGAAGAATTTGAAGCACTGTTATCCACTCTTAACGTACTTTGATCCACCTTCTGTTTTTCTAGTGAAGATTGAAGTAATTTACGTCCGTTGAGAGCTTCTCCCTCGATGTGCGTATTCGTAAAATCAGGTAAAAGCACCAAGTTTTGTGGCCGTATAACGGACAAGATCATATTCAAGGAGCGTAGATCTACCAAGCCAGAAAGATCCACAAATGACAACCCGCATCTGACATGTAGGTCTAGCGAGTTATTAAGTCTAGATTCCATGACAGGTACTCTTTTCATGGGCAAAAAGAGAGTATCAAGATTCTTCTGAAGAAGTTGATTGTTTAATTGCTCTTGAGGAGTTAGCTTATCTGTGCTATTTGGGCCCTTTCCATCTTTAAATCTTTTGCCACCCTTTGCATTGCTCTCATGGTCACCCCAATTACCTTTATCATTGAGTTCAAACTTACGCTTGCTCTCACTTATGAGTTTATTATTCGCACTGTTCTCGTCATTTTGCTGAAAATTCTTGATGTCAATGACTTCCCCATAATCATCATACTTTCTTTTCTTGCTATTGAAGAAATAGGGAAACATAGCCTGCCTCGGTTTTAGCTTGTGAGAAATTCTGATATCAACAGGCTTATTTCCATCTAAGCTTTCGATAATGTAATCACCAACAAATGCTTCGTGACTATTCAAGGCATTATTATTGGCTTGATCAATTTCCAATGTAGGTGGTAAGGTATCCGAGGTACCACTTTGATTGACAGCTTCATCGTCACTCGAGTTTTCATCGTCAGATGACAAAGAATCGTCTGCATCTTCATTGAGCAAATTCTTATTTTTTTTGTCCCTAACCTTTTCGATGAGCTTTTGTCTTCTCAGTTGAGTCACTTTCTCTTTAAAGGCCGCGAGCTCTCTCCCAGTTAGTTCCTCCTCTATACACCATTTGGCTCCAGAGAAAGACTTCTCGAATGGAACTGGAATTCCATCTTCTGCGACCCCACTATTTTTAGAACTTGCAAGCCTGTACCATTCTGAAAATAGTTCTGAAGTGATTGTGTTACTTGATGAAAGCGCTGTTTTTTCTGTAAGGATTATCGTCGTTTTCTCATCTTTGCAGAGGACTCTCAAAGCTTGAGTTGAGGGCTCACAGTTTTCAAATTCAAGTCCAGATGCAAAGACAATCTTCGGTCCTGGTAACTGAACTAGTTCGTGAGAGTCCAGGAGTAAGTCAACTTTCGACGGCTCGAATGGCACCCTGCTATAAGCCCTATCTTCGGCTGCAATACCTTCGTACTCTTTTATAAGAGAGGACGACATCCAGTCCAAAAGATTGGCGGCGTAGTTCAAAACTTTGGTACCAGAGTATGACAAAAAATACACCGGAATGGCCGCACCTTGGAGGTTAGCTAAGTGTTCGTCCACAATGTGTAATAGTTCGAGAAATCTTCCGGATATTGCAGTGGGAAGTAAAACAGCTCCTCCATTAGCTAATGTGGCATCTACGAGCTGCAAGAATTTTTCTGAACGTTTCTTATGAGACATAGCAGAGCCAAGATCGGTCCCCGTGATCAACGTTGTTGGTCTCACGAGAGACGGAAGAGGGCTTCCTGTTGTAGGAGAAAGAAAGCTTGCACTGTTTAAGAATGAGTCTTTTGAATGATTCCAAGTTGGTGCGTAAATGACTTTGTCTAATTTTTTTGTAATCAACCAAAATGCTCCTCCCAATGTATGACCAGAATTGTAAGCTGTAAGCAAAAGCCTGTTCTCCAACATAGTCATGTTTTGAAGGTATTTAACCAGGGTTATCTTGTCAAACCACTCATCGACGTCGCTAACTTCCATCAAAGCACCCTGTAATGGTCCCAAAATTCCCTTGGATCTGTAAAATTCGACCGTTGAGACTCTTCCCAATTGACTAACAGCCAATGTGGCGTACACGGGAATCGATGACATTAACATTGGAAATTTCATACACAAAAGTAAATAACCGCCAATGAAGTTCGGCGTCGAGTGTGATAGAAGAATCAAGTCAATCTCGCTCAAATACTTTTCCATGAACAGCACGTCGTCAGGATTATCGCCATTCCATCCCGGGTCAGCGAGGACTTTCACATCATTATCAAAATCAATTAACGACGCTTTGAACTTGAGGTCCGATCCGGGTGTCGAGAGTAAGGTGAACGAAACCATGGCCGCGTCTAGTTGGTTTCAAGTAAGTTTTCGAAGTATTTAAATGAGTGAGATGCATATACACTCCCATACAAGCTCTGCTAGACAAAGCGAACATCGACTACAGATTTAGGGCAAGGCTTACACAATCAATGCAAAATATACAATACAAATAAATTAGGAGCTATGAAATCTTTCTTTTCACCTTTCGAAGCTTATGCTGTTTCTAGTATGATAGGACATCAAGGTTTCCGCTTGAGTGAGCCCTGGGACGCCATGAGTCGTCGAAATTCTTTCTAGAGAAGTCCTTCCGGCAGATTTGTACTCGCCTCTCTTTATCATTTCCGACCTTAATTGACTGAGATTCAAGGGCTTGTTCAATAATTGCTGATTGTATCTCGTCTGGTCGTTGACCGTGTTTTTTCTCGAGATTGTAGTTCTCCTCTTGATGGTTTTGAAAGCTCTTGTGATCGCAAGATTCGGCTCGGATTTTTGTGAAGATGTGTCGGTGTCGATACACTCTTCAATCTTATGTAGCAATTCAGTATCACCCTCATTAAGCCTTTGTAAGATACGATGTCTTTCAACATCTTGGGTGTTTGTCGGATCATATCCGATAGGGTAATCTTTGTAGTCACCAGCAGCAGCTCTTTCTCTGACAATATCTATGTCTCGTGGGTTGAAGTTTCTCTTCAAAAAGTCATAGGTGAAGCGAGGCATAACACATAAAATGACCCCAACGAAAAGACAACACCAAAAGCCGAGAGTTCCAAGAACTTGGGCGCCGGCCTTGTAAAACTCTCCCACCCAAACACGAGCAGACCAGACACCAGTCCAGAAGAACACGACTAAAATTGACAACGCATTAATCAACAAGGAAAGCCAGTCCCATCTGTATTGTTGCAACAAAATGTAGAAGTTGCAAGCGGTGACAGACACTGCACAGACTAAAACACCCATCCAAAACCGATGGTCAACCGGCAAACCTTCGTGATTTTGAAATGTAACGTAGTAAAACAAGTATGGGAAAAAGAAGGACACAACAGATTGATAAAATCCATCGAACATGTACCACACGAACTTGAATTGTGACCATTCCAAACCTAGAATTCCAGCTCTGTATAATTGAGGAACGATCAAAGAAACAGAATCAGAGACATCTTGATCAAACACCGCCAAGATAATAACCGGAAGTGATGTAAAGGCCAAGTTGTAAAACATCAAGTAAGTATACTCATAAAGGTATGATCCATCGAAGTTGCTGTAAATGCCGTACCAAAAACAAGTAAATGTGAAGATAACGTTCTTGTAAAAGAAGCAAGGGACCATTTCAGCTAATCTCTTGTATGACCATCTTCCATGAACCAAAAGCAAACGTACAAGGAAGCGGAATTGGCCAATTGCATAATCAGATGACATGACAGCTTGTCTTCCTTCCTCACCGGCAATGCCAACTCCAACGTTGGCAGATTGAATCATGGCAACATCATTTGCACCATCTCCAATGGCTAAAGTCATCACCTTAAGATTATCCTTGACAACTTGAACAACTTCTGCTTTTTGGGACGGTGAAACACGGCAACAAAGAACAGATTTGCACTGTTTTCCTAAGAGTAAGAATTTCTGTCTGAGTAAGGAATTTTCACCGAAGACCAAATTCAAAGCTGCACCATCGATAATAAGCGCAATATTCGAAATAGGAACAGAATGATCAACTTTTGCGTCCTTTATAGCGGCTTGGACTTCTTCAGGGGTTGAGGCCAGGACACCGAAATTGTCCTTCAAGTATCCAGTAATGAGGTTATCAATGTATTGAACATCATTCTCTCCTTCAGGTCTAACCACGAGCAATTTCATGTCATTCCCTAGCAAGTTACAGGAGAACCCTATATTGATTGCTGTTTCGATCCTGTCACCAGTAAGAACCCAAAGTTTAATACCCGCACTTCTCAATAGGGAAATAGAATCAGGGACACCTTGCTGTAGGCGGTCTTCGATTGCAGTACCTCCGAGAAGAATGAAATTGTTTTCCAATTCTTCATTTAATTCATCTATGATTGCATCTTTTGAATCATCAATAGAGGAATTTGCTTCCTTGAATCTTGAAAACCAATCTTGGAAATACTTCTCATCAATTTCCTTCTGTGCAATACACAAAGTTCTTAATCCCTCGGTGGCGAAATCTTCTAAATGCAAAGCTGTCTTCTTCAAAACCTCATCAGAAGTTTTCGAAGAAAGGCGTTGATAAATAACATTATCAGCACCCTTGGTGTACACAATAAGGGAACCATCAGAACGTTTAAGAATGCAGGTCATCCGTTTTCTAGCGGATGTGAATGGAATGATATGAAGAAGTTCGTAATTGCGCTCTTCTCCATAAATGTTGAGACTGAGAGACTTTCTCTGTCTTTGTCGAAAAGAGATTCCCACATCTCTTGCCACTGCCACTAATGCGGCCTCATCTGGAGACTCTGCCTTCAAATCCAAATAGTGCGGGTCATCGGCATTAGCCTCTGTGACAACAGTATGACAGAGAGCTAAAGCCAACATGAAGCTTTCATTGGCTTCCTTCTGACTCTTGTTTGAAGTGTGTGGAGAGGTGTCCTCAGTGTATTCACTCGAAATGAAAGTGAGGGCTTCCTCTCTAAACTGATCATTTTCAAAAGAAGATGTTAAGTTATCCATCATCTTTTTCCTATCCTGATCTATTTCAGTTTTCCAACGTTCTGACTCTTTGATGACATCCAAACCATCCCTTTTATCCATACCTTGTTTTGCTTCGGTGTATGCCAACCCATATGACTTACCCGCAATTGTACATTTCTTGAACTCCATAACATTTTGCGTCAATGTTCCAGTCTTGTCACTGAAAATGTACTCAATTTGCCCCAAATCATCTGAAATACTCCAGGATTTAGGAGTGCATGGAAAGTTGAGCTTCTCATAAAACATCTTAACATCTGAGTAGATGAAGAATGCCTGGGCGGTCTTGATAATCTCGATAGAGATGTATAAAGAGATAGGAACCAAAGACTGATAGATGATGAGTGCCACGAAAAATGAAAGAACACCGTTTCCAGCAGAGGTTGGTGAATATGCCTCGAACTCGAAGTAGATTCTTGAAGTTCCGTTGTCATCATAAAAGACACCATTGACAACACCTGAAATGAAACACAACACAAATAAAACAATGAAGTTGATGATGACTGAGAGATTTAATTCCCTTGATATCTTCGAAATTTTCACCGGAGAAATTCCTCCGTTGAGCATAATCTTAGATTCCAATCCTGTGTAAACGACAAGGCCGATGACCCATTTGGTATTTCTCAACGAACATCCTCTCAAAAGAACGTTATCATTTGTGATCGCTTCTTTTTCATCAGCATTCACCAAACGACCCAGTTCATCATAATTCTCGTAGTGGATTGTGCCTTTGAAAGAATACAAGTTGGGATTTGGAGCATCACATTCAATCCAAAACTTAGAATCACCCAAATCTTGAGAATGCTTCAAAGCAGAACCACAGTGGAGACTTGTTTTGTTCTTCAAATTCGTTTCACCATCAAGATTTTTTGTTTCCACATAACAGTTCCCCTCGATATCAGAACTTGAGATCACCACTATGTCGGCCGGAACTTCCTCATTTGCGCGAACTCTGATAAAATCACCGACGCTAACATCCTTCCACTTCCGATTCTTGAAAACAGAAGGGCCTTTGTTTTCTTTCTCTGATTCTTTCCTTAATTCCGGGTTTAAAAGGGAATCTGGAGGAGGTGTGGTTTTATGTCTCGATCTCTCCAGATGAAAAGATTTCTTCTGTCGCCTCGAAGCCATTGAAATTCTGGGTTCATTGTAAGTGTTATCGGAAATCACCGTTGATATTCTGCGCAATGCATACTCATCATTCTGGGCTTGTTCTCTGGCATACTCTGCTCTTTTCTTTTTTCCAGAGAGCATAATGGAGAATCTCTTCAATCCTTTAAAAATAATTCTTAATATCCGAGAGCAACTCTTTTTGAACCTCCTCCAAGGACCAACCCTGTCAATAGCGATATTGACATTATCATAGCCTCGTAATAGATGAATTGGGGTGTTGTTCAATTCAGTATCACTGGAATCTCTTCTATAATCTTCAAAACCGTCTTTGATAGCCGTAATAATCACAATGACAATTAACGGCACAGCAGCCAAACCAGGACTGGCCACTCCAAACACTTGGAATGCGCCTAGAATGACTAAAATCAAGAAATATGTGTTTGCAACTTTCTGGAATTGAAGAAGAAGATTCTTTGGTAAAAACGACAAGGGAGTATATTTGGTCGTTCTGATTTTATTTCTTGGGTAATCAAGAATGGGGGTCAGAGTAGATGAATCAACCATGTTAGCAGGTAAAGGCTGGTTCACATATATATGACGAGGAGTCCTGTCATAGATCTTCTGGAGAAATTCGGGCCGCTCGGCTAAACCTTTCTTGTAAAAGTAGAGTTTGACCTTCTGCTTGAAATCAGGAGCCTGAGCATTGACCAAATCATCCATTGTGTAGTTCTTCCTCGTCTCCAGGTTTACCGCCGTGTCATCACCTGATAATTCTTCATGGTTCTTCTCCTTGCTTCCACCGGAGGAAGGAAAAGTTTTCTTGGATTCTTCGTCTTCTTCCATTATACTCTTCTATGCATGAGGCCACTGCTTTGGAGAAGATTTAGTGAATATCGGGCGGCTGTTAAGTACAGAATGAAAGACTATTTCAAAAGAGAGAATTTTGAAGTGGGATGTATCTCGGCACACGGGTTGTATGGAACATCACCGTTCCGCACCCTTACACCGCATGCAAATGCACATTTTCTCGGAAATAAGCTTTCTTCGGAACAAAGAATTTGATAAGCATTATACTGCGATAGAACAAAAGTAGAAATACTTAAAATGAGGAGCTGTGTGAAACCTTCAAATCCCAAGAATCTCGTGACTACATCCTAATGGGGTAAAGGTTTCCCAAAGCCAGCTTTTCCTTGATTCGGAGTTCAAATCGACTAGAGATGAAGTGATATGTAAGCCCAGAAGATTACCTAATTGCGTATGCGCGAATGCTTTTTTGCTGTCTTAATTTGATTTTCGCACCGTTCATGCCTCGATTTGTATTTCTCATCCGCAACACCCGGCAAACCATTTGATGAGATGGCCTTGCCGCGATTTCTCCGCATTTGCACACCTAGGAATTCACCTTGCTTAGAGATGCCGAGATGGCCAAAACGAAGTAATTTGCGGAACTCGATTTCAAACTGCATATTAGAAAGTCATTAAATTCTCTTCTTTAAAACTGCACGAAAGTTTCAAAGAACTTTTAATATATCGATATCATTTTAGGGTTGCTACAGAACATTTCTCAAAAGACTTACTACAAAGAAGTACTTCACGAAAGAATTATTGTAACGAATCATTAAAAGAATTATTAAGGAAGTATTAAAAAGTATTCAAAAAAGAAATTCATCACAAAATCTTAACTTAGTTGCTTTGTGTTCCCTATTGCATACTTCTATTTAGCTTGTTAAAGGTGTAGCAGAAATTGATCCGATCCCAGATACAGCAACAATTTGCGGGTGGTGAGATTTGCTGCGTTACACACACAACAGCTCTTGTTCTTGTATTGGATGCAGAGCACAACAATAAAGAACTTCTAAGTTGCGCGTACAGCATCTGATGAACTGCTCTTAGATCTAAAACAGTTCTGGAATATTCGGAAATTTAAAGTTAAAAATTAATAATAAATAGCAATTCAACAATCCTTGTTTTGAAAAAGTTCATATGATGCAGGAATATGTAAAGAAGCCATTTTCATATTGCTAATCGGTGCACCGTAAAAGACACATCAGCCGTGGTGGTTACTTATAACTGAAGAATGACTTCGGCCTATTTCATCGTGGTCACTGAAAACTCCGCGTATATTTCAACTTGATGCAGTCGTCGCGTAACAGGGCTAGGAAAAATTCGAGAGAACAATAATTTTTTAGCTGATATCTATATGCAGGTCGTCGGTCGTCGACGAATTTTTTCTCTCACTACACGCATTTTTCACCTTCTTACTTAGAACAACCAACACAGTAAAAAATGTCTATCGAAGAAATCCCCCAAGGTGCCGAAGTTAACATCATCTCCAAGAACGAGAAGAAGGCCAGAGAATTGATCAAGAAATTGAACTTGAAGCAAATCAAGGGAATCTCCAGAGTCACCTTCAAGCAAAGAGGTAACTTGATCTACGCTATTGACCAGCCAGATGTCTACAGATCTGCTGCCGGAACTTACGTTGTTTTCGGTGAAGCCAAGGTTGATGACATGAACCAAAGATTGGCTGAGGCCCAAGCTGCCAGAGAACAAGCTGGTGAAGCCGAAGCTGACGCTCCAGCTGACAAGAGCCCAGAGTCCATCACTGCTGACCTTGAGAAGGCTTCTTTGAACAACAATAAGGAAGAAGAGGAAGAAGAAGAGGAAGGTGAAGTTGATGAGTCTGGATTGGATGCCAATGACATTGGTATCGTTGTTGAACAAACTCAAGTCTCCAGAGCCAAGGCTGTCAAGGCTTTGAGAAAGCACAAGGGTGACATGGTCAACGCCATTATGGAATTGTCTTAAGTAATATTTTAAATAGATACAATTACCATTCCTCGCGCCGTAAGTACTACAGTTGATTTCAATTTGAATATTTTTATTGGCTAAATGCCGATTTAATGACAGAGCGAATCTTGTCCTCGAAACTTTGAACTCATTAGATCTTTAGAAAGTTAAGTTGAAATCTCTTCTTCTCGCGGCTCTCTCTTGTCACGTGTTTCAGAACCCTCCTCCGATCGAGCGTTGTTCATTTGGGTATGCAATTGTGAAGTTGCTTCAGTTTCTTGAGTCTTATCTGCATTACCAACCTTACCAGTAGGGGGAGAAATGGATCTACCACTCTCCGTTGGTGACGACAAGTGAAGCTGGCCATTGATGAAACCACAGTGACGACATATATATGTCACGTTAATTGGATTTGCGCATCCAGGGGGCGCCAAACCATTGTGAGTGTAGCAATTGGCACAAATTAAAGCGTACCGCTGTTCCACGCTTTCGTTGTGGTCAGATCCTATAATTAGATCCAATATGCGGTCTTGAAAAGATCTTTTGTTGGAAGTCGAGTCGATTTTTGAAAACTCGTTCTGAGGTTTTCCTATATTGCGCCTTTGCATTGAATCTGTAGTTCCGAAGCTAGAATCCCGCTTGATATTAGCCGTTGGAGGAGGCCCTTTTGGCTCATTCGCTGTGGAAGAGATATTCTGAGATTTCTTGCTGGTTTTATTTTTGGTATCATTGGAAGCTTGCTTCTCTTGTTTTCCGCCATCAGGCAAGTTTAGGTCGCTTGAATTGCCGTCAAACTTTTTCAAGAGCTGGTTAGTTTTGCTAAAATTGGTAACCTGCTTGAGTTCCTCGAGTTTCTCTTTGTGCTTCTTCTGGAGATTCTTTAAACTGTTGCTCTTGCTCCGTATCCATGCGTTGAACAAGAAATTGATCAGGTACACCACAAAGCTGATGGCCAAAGGGGCTGCTAAAGCCCCAGCAAGAGTTTTTCTCAGTTGCCCATTAATAAATATTGAAGCCCGACCCATCCCCGCTGAAAACACTCCAAGATTGTCTATAGACGACTTGTAAAGGTAGGCCACGTATGAAACATATATAGCAAAGCAATAAGCAGAAATGCTCCTGCGGAGAGCCTTTTTCTTTGTTGTTAATTGCGTAATTTGCTTCTTGGTTTGGGAGATAGACTGTGTGATGACAGTAAGTTCTTTCTCAAACTCAGCTGGGTCAAACAGCTTCAGTTTGAATAAACCTAGGAATCCCATGCTCGACGGTTCTGTGCCTCGAAGCGACGTGGCTCGCTTATAAGGTGAGATTTGAGAGTTTGCACGTGACCTTATCGAAATGGCCGACGCCTCTGACTTTAGATTCGAATGCAGAATGGAGAGTCGAAATTGTTTTCGGGGTCCAAAAACTATAGCACTTTTTCAAGCGAGTATAGAGCACCGGAAAGAAATGCCAGAGACCAGAAGTGTAATCACCTATCAGGATATCTATGGGGAAATATCCTACATGAAATGCCTATTCTGTCATCTACATTGTTAGTGCATGTTGAAAACAAAAATCGAAATTTTGCTAAGTAAACGACTCGTAGATCAGATCACATGTCGGGTAATTCGTGTGCACTTCCTAAAAGGGCGAATGGTGGTTTATCGAAGATGCGGCTAGCGGTTATCAGCTCATCAGACGGCAAGCGCAGTAGTGTGATGCAAAAAAAGAGGAGAAAAAGAGCATCACACAAGCCTCCATACAAACCACAACACACGCACACACACACGCACAAAGTCCTTCTCGCAAGACTTCAATACCCTCCGTCATTCATAGGCCATAGTTCTGGGCCCCAAAACACTTTGCATTTTCTAACATGACGTATCTGATAGGGGACAAGACCATTTCGTTCAAAGGGGGAACGATCACGAGCGAAGAGGAACAGCTCACCAGATCTCACCCCCAGATTTTCAAGTACTGCTTGAATTCAACTACACACAAATATCTCTTGAACATGAAGAAAATCATCCATCTTTTCACAGACGTTGTTACCATCTACAGCACTTTGATATCCAAAATTCCTGATTACGACGATATCACCATCATGACAAACAGAACCAAAATTCAACTCACGCGATTGGAGGAAGACATGATCAACCTTTTTGGGAAGTCTCTAGAACCAAACGGGGATGGATGGGAAGATCGTTCTTATGAGAAGTCCGTCAAAGTTTTGGCGGTGATGGTGCTTAAAAGTTGCTGCGAGGCTTTTGATGCTGTCTACAAGAACTTGAACTGCATTGACTTGTTCTTCAACTCGTTTGACAACTTGAGGAAACTCTTAGTTCCAAGCCTTCTAACACATACACAAATGATACAGAAACTGATAATGAGCTCCATATTCTTGTTCGAGCTTACCACCATTGTTGACGAATTTCCTACCATCAGAGACTTGACCCCAGCCGTCATCAAACAGCTCTCCAAAATAGACTCCATAACCACTGGAGTCGAGCGAGAAGCCAAACTACTCCAATTTTTATCTCTCACCATTGACACGTCTCTAAGCCAGTACACCAAGATACTCCTAGGGAAAGCCATCTTGAAAAAAGACATCGACGATGCCAGCTGCCGCATGATCGAACGTCGGGGCATCTGTTTCCAGGCGGCAGAGAGTGTGGTGAGTATCCCTCTTAATGTGATCCAAACTTCCAAGCAATACAAGAAGCATTTCATTTACTTTATATCTGCGATCTTTTTGGTGACGATAGCTGTGCTATATAGACTCTTCATCGCAAACAATTTCGACTGAAAGCATTTTCCCGGCCCTAATGATATGATGAAGTTTTACCATAGGTGACTACCCAACAATAAGTCAATTTTTTACAACATAGGCAACATAATTGTATTCAAGTAATTTTAATTAAAATAACCAGCGAAGGTCTTTTTTTTTTTTTTTTTTCTAAAATTGTATACAAGCATTGCTGCATTATACTTCACCTTCCCACCAGCGAGTAAATCTCACGTCACGTGCGCGGTATCAACAAGCGATCATCACAATCGACACCAACGCCTCCTAGGCTTTCTCACTTATCACGAACACCAGCGCCAGCCACTTGCTTATCAGGCCTCGCCATTCCTCCCCATCGAAGATTGTATTTTACTTTGTGAACGATTGTGTCCTTCTGATTGCAATTTCACAGTTGAGCGTTCTTAACACGGCCAGTACATTTTGCTCGACCTTATTCAACATATCGAACAACTTGCAAATATTGTATCTGTCTTAGACCATCCATTTCTTCCAAATGGATCATTCCAGCCAGATCTACTCGGCTACATACTCCAATGTTCCTGTCTTCGAATTTGTGACAGAAGAAGGGCCTATCATGCGGCGAAAGTCTGATTCGTGGATCAACGCTACGCACATTCTTAAGATCGCCAAATTCCCCAAGGCCAGAAGAACCCGGATATTGGAAAAGGATGTTCAGACAGGAATCCATGAGAAAGTGCAAGGTGGATATGGAAAGTACCAGGGAACATATGTGCCATTGGAATTGGGCGCAGAAATCGCCAAGGGTTTCAATGTCTACGAAATCTTAAAGCCCATATTTGACTTCCAATATATTGAGGGGAAATCCACAACGCCACCCCCTGCTCCCAAACATAATCATGCCTCTGCGTCGAATGTGGCCAGAAGACAGCTACAACAACAGAAGCAACAGAAGCAGGTGTCGGTGTATAATGAGGATGCTGAAGTAGACAGCCAGGATTCTTTCAATCAGAAAAGACCAAGGCTCGAAACCGCAGACTCCGGAGAGGATCTTCATAACAAACGCAAGGCACGGCCAAAGCGTGTGGCTTTGAGCGGACGAGGAAGACCTAGTTTGGGTAGGGGTGAAACTGTTGCAATTGAAAACTCCAATGCTCAGACTACTGGGCCAACAATTGGTACGTTCAGCTCGCGCCAAGACTCCGCAAATTCTCAACTAGCACCTCTCATGCGTCAGGATACGGATAGAGATGCCTTGCTGGTATTAGCCAGCACCATGAATGTCAGAAGAGAAGACCTAGAGACTGAGAGCAGTGACGAAGAAAAGAAAAACTTGGCAGATTCACATTTCAAAGCTACAGATTATGAAGATGGGGAACTCATGTCAGAAAGGGAGCTTTTTGGCTCCAAAAATTTCGGAACCTTTAGAAACTCGTTTGAAAAGGCTATACTGCTGCATATCAAAAGTGGCCCACGCAGTGTGTCTCGACTCTTGAGTCTCAATGGCAGTCTCAATGGAGAGTCATACGGGCTACTACAATACCATCATCAAAATCACAATGAGATACACTCTAGCAGCCTAAGGGGTGATCAAGAATCGATTGAGTATTTCAACACGTTGCTCAACTTTTTTTTGGAAGACCTGAAAAATGGCGAAGATGAGAGTTTAGGAGGTTCCAAGAAACAGCTCACTGGGCTTGACCTTCCGGAAAAAATTCTCTCGCCTCCCCAACCGTTGGAGAAAATCCAGATCAATCAGCCGATAGACAAAGAAGGGAACACCATCTTTCACTGGGCTTGTTCCATGGCTAACATGAGCATGATTGAGTTCTTGCTCACCATGTTTTCCAAATTTATTGACGGAAAAGTTAAAAATTACAACGGCGAGACGCCTCTCATGTTTCTGGTGCACTTCAACAATAGCTACCAGATGAATAATTTCGACAAAATCTTTGACACTTTGTTTGACTCTGTTTTAGCCGTCGATAACAATGGAAGAACTTTGTTGCATCATATTGCTCTTGCATCTTACAGTGCCGGAAACGAGAACGCCAAGGTGCCAGAAGATTTGACTTCACATGCAAAGAAAGAGAGATATTCCGAGTACTACTTTGATATTGTTTTTTCAAAGTTGGTGGAGTTCACCAATTTCCAGATCCATTCAGGCGACGAGAATCGAAGCCTCGAGGATAAGGAAAAAATTGTGTCTGAGTTCATCAACCACCAGGATAAGGAGGGCAACAGCGCCTTTCATATCATATCCTACCACCTTTCAAGGAAAAGCATCAAAACATTTATCAAATACCATAGGTACATTGACTTTGGCCTCCGCAACAATGTACATTACTCGGTGGAGGATTACTTGGCCTTTCATAACTATGTTCTTCGCTTGGAAAACGACAGTGACCAATCCCTTGTTGCAACGGGCGATACAGAATCTAAAATGGCCATTTATTCGGATGAGTCTACTCAGAGCTTCGAGACACACTTGCATAAGACCAAAGTTGCACTCAGTCTCCAGGATTCAGCCTCTAATATTGTTACGGAGAGATTGGGAGAGCTTTCTTATGCCATGAGCAAAGAGCTAAATGAAAAAGACGACAAGCTTCTTTCGCTATACAAATATCAGAAGGTCCTCGGTCTTGACAAGTTTGCTTCGCAAAAGAAGATCTTGGATTTGTTCAACTTGGGATACCTAGTGGAGGACTTTTCGAAAGAATATACCGACATGGAAGGCACACTGGATGAAAGCAATATGAATGTTCAGCTTATGGATTTATCCAAAGACACTATGATCCAGGATGAAATCAATCGGTTGAAAAATGATGTGTGCTTTCAAACTCTCACAACAATTGAGGAGTTTCAGCATGATCTAGCCTTATACACTGATTTGCGAGAAAAGTGCACACGGAACAAATTAGTGGAAATAGAGAAAAGTTTGGAGCCCAAGCCCCAAGACAAGAAACCATTCGACCTTGCAATTGAGTTGCAACGGGAGATCCTCAAAAGACAAAAACTAAGCAAGGAGCTTTACTCAAAGGAAGCTGATATCCCTCTATTTGCACAGTTCCCCGATGAGCCAAAAGAGAATTATGATCATCCAAGTGAGGTGGGCAAGCACACCGAGCAGGCTGGGTCAAAGATTCTGAATTACCCTCCTGCAGACAAGCTTTACAAGTACTGCAGACTTATAGCTCTTAGCTGTGGCATGTCGTTCAAGGAAGTGGAAAGTTCAATTGACCTCATTGAGAAGTCTCTAGCGAAGTCTTCAAGTAATAATTGAAGCTGCAATATTATGCACGCGCTATGTATTATAATTAAAGAATGCTACTTTCAAGTGTATTCAGTGCAAAACACCCGTGCATCTCAACAAATGGCACAAGGTATGCACGGGTATAGCACAGTGACGTTCGAAGTAAATGCACCGTCACTGCTTCTAATGTGGCGTGAGGACCACTATTGGTACCATCCAATCACGCTGTTTATTAAGAAAGGGTTTCGGCTTATTAATTATAGACCGGAAACACAAGCCTACAAGACTCCAAAAACTCTCATCAAAAGTCATTAACATTAAAATCATTCTCAGTAAACTCATTCTCAGTAAATCCGTTCTCATTAAACTCATTAAATTAGTATTACAAATATGCACGGTTTAACAGCTAATCCCCCCTACTTGGAGACCATGACTCTACATCCCGGTATATGTAGGAATAAAGTCTAACATGGCGGGATAGAGAGCTAATGCGCAGGACCCAATATAGTCTTTAAAACCGTAAGCCCGGAAATGTACACAAGCAATTAATACACACATTTATGGGTTGCTATATAAACTTGGGGAGGTTTAGGATTTAGGAGCTTGATAAAGAGCATTTTTTCCAAATTTTGGATTTTTACGAGCAAACTTTCTCACCGGACTTTTGAAGGCCTTAAGGTTTTTCGCGCCATTTCGTAAACTACAACCTCACTATTCCCTAGGACATGAACATGACGCTATTGTGAAGGAGTGACACATCATGAAGGGGAGCTATTGGACTACACAGTTTGGCAAAATTTAGTTTAGACCTACGTCACTAAATGTTATGGAACTACAGAAACTGATTTCAGAAATTATCGTCGATCTAATTGATACTGATCATATTGGATGATACGGGATAATACTGCACAATCATTAATTGAATGCTACGTGCAGGAGAGATGATCACACACTCACGCTGTTCAGTTGCATAAAGTCAAAAACAATCCAAGACTAGGCACACAAGTATAAGCAAGGAACGGCATTGAGAGTTGATCTTATTGTCTATTGACGCGGCAGGAAGCCCTACGCCTGCGCGGTGCGCATTATCCGCCATTAGCCGACAGCGCGGATTACCCGATATCTTGGCTACGAAATATTTTGCAGCCGGAACGCCAAGCCTCAATGCGACTCAGTCTATTGCATTATAATAGCGTTCTCAGCACCTCGAATTTCCACCTATCTCAAAATCTGTCTCCATGAAGAAATTTGACCTGACGGTCGAATCAACCACCTCTCTTTCTGACACATCATCCACGTCTATTTCTGGCACATCTACCGCTTCGGGAAGTATCAGTAACACGGAAAAATACACACTAGATGCTCCACACCACATGTCCGATTCCAGTGTTTCAAGCGATGCACCTATTCCATTGAGTGCTGACCCAGAAGACCTTGAAATCCAGCGCATAGCGACGAGAAAGACCATTTTGAGTCAGATCACAGAGCGTGCTCCATGCAATGAAGACTTCGAACTCGAGCCTTGTGCCATGAATTTCCTGAAGTCCGGAGAAGAATTCAAGGATCTAGATCCCGAGCTTGTGACTTGGACTCCAGACAGCAACGAAGATCCCAGGCACTGGAGCAAGTCCAAAAAAATCTGGGTGGTGCTTTTGGTTTCTTTGTATACATTTGTGTGTCCCCTTTCAGCATCTATTCTCTCTCCGGCCACAGCCGAAATCGGACAAGAATTCGGAGTGCGGTCGCCGGCAGTCAACGCATTATTTGTGAGCATTCATCTTTTAGCATGGGCCATTGGGCCACTTTTTGTTGCGCCGTTCAGCGAAAACTACAAGTTTGGCCGGAAGATGGTGTTGAGCGTCACGTGCTGGCTAACGTGCGTACTCAACCTCAGCTGTGGCTTCACGCAAAACACCACGCAATTAATTTTGTTGAGATTTATTTGCGGCCTTTTCTCTTCGACCGCTCTCAACGTGTCACCTGCAGTCATTAGCGATATGTACTCGCTGAAGGAGCGCAATGTGTCATTGGCGGGGGTGTTTCTCATTCCACTCTTGGGTGCGGCGCTATCTCCCGTGATCGGTGCGTATGTCGTGCAGGCTGCGGGCTGGAGATGGGTTGTGTACACACTTGCCATCATCAACGGCGTGATTGCAATAGTGAACACATTTTTGTATTGCGAGACCTACGCGCCAAAGTTGTTGTATTTAAAGGCTCAGAAGTTGAGGAAAGAGACCGGTAACCTGAATTTGCATACCATCTACGAGCTTTGTGAAGCTAAGAAGATGTTTTCGGGGGCGTCTATGTGCAGGCCGGTGGTACTTCTCTTTACAAATCCTTTGGTTTTTGGGCTTGGTTCGTTCATGGCATTTATCTATGGATTCTTGTATTTGATAATTGTTACTTTTCCCTCGGTGTTCCAGAAAACTTATGGGTTTTCACGCTCGGTTTCGGGACTAATGTACCTTTCGCTTGGCTGTGGGTTCATGCTTGGCGTGGTATTCTGGACGTTTTTGCTCGGGAAAGTATATGAAAGGCTAACGACCAAAAATGGCGGCATTCCCAAGCCAGAATATCGCTTGCCCTGTCTATTTATTACAGCCGTGATCATCCCAATCGGGTTGTTCTGGTACGGCTGGTCTGCACAGTACAAGTTGCATTGGATCATGCCCTGTATTGGTAGCGGGATTTTTGCGTTTGGGTTGGTGTGTGTTTTGCAGGTGCTCCAGGCTTACCTAATAGACATGAATCCTGCATACGCCGCGTCGTCCATAGCTGCCTCTTCCATTTTTCGGTGTCTCCTTGGATTTCTGTTTCCTCTTTTCGCCAACATGATGTACGACAAATTGGGCTATGGATGGGGGAATACACTCTGCGGGATAGTTTCCTTATTCTTGGGGATTCCTTTTCCTTTTGTATGTTACAAGTATGGCGAGAGACTCCGCGAATGGTCCAATGCCAAGATGGTTTGACTTTATAGAATAATCGGCTACAAAAAAAATAGGTATAGGCTACTAAAAATAGGACAAAGGCTACTAAAATAGGACAAAGGCTACTAAAATGTAGGATATAGGCTACTAAAAATAGGATATAGGCTACTAAAAAATAGGATATAATACTAATAAAGCGCGAGGTTTACTAATAAAGCGCGAGGTTCGCGCGGCTGTAGTCGATAACATCAACTACTCCACCTCATAATGGAAAAGTCCAATGCTACCACAAACCCGATTTCTGAACTAAGTATCCAGCAACTAAAACCGTTCCCACTCCCCAAGTCCCTAAGTAAGCTTCCAGCCCACTTTTTGGACACGTTGGCTAAACTGTACGAGCTCACGAGGGGCTATGTCAAGTCGCTAGACACATACCAGGAAAAGGAACAGGAGCTTCGAAAGCTAATAGATCACACTGTTGTGTTGATTAACAGAATCATAACTTCAATCGACGACTACGACCGCTATAGTGAGACCATTCAGAGCCAAATCAGAGAACTTGACACATTATACAAGGAATTTTCTGCTCTTGAAACGAGCCAGTACCAACTCTTGAGCTCCAACTTCAACCAAAACTTTCTTCGGGTAAAATACAAGAAGCTCCTACAGCAAGAGGATGAGAGGGCCAAGGTGATGACGGATGAGTTCCGCAAGGATCCTCAAAATATGAGCGACTTTCTTAGTAAGTTCAGAGAGTCCCGGAAAGTGTACCACTATAGGCGAGAGAAATTGAATCGGTGGGAGGAGGACCGAGTGAGTGGTTTCATATGAGATAAAGGAGCAATATAGAGAGTAAAGGAGCAGTATAGAAGGTAAGGAGATAAAGGTAAAGGAGATAAAGGTGAAGGAGATAAAGGTAAAGGAGATAAAGGTGAAGGAGATAAAGGTGAAGGAGATAAAGGTGAAGGAGATAAAGGTGAAGGAGATAAAGGTGAAGGAGATAAAGGTGAAGGTGATAAAGGCAAAGGAGATAAAGGTAAAGGAGATAAAGGTAAAGGAAATAAAGGTAAAGGAACAGTAGAGAATTGGATAAAGTTAATTGGATGGAATCGGTGTTGAAGAATTAATAGAGTAAGAATAAGGAAGTAAAAATATGAAATTGGTTACATCAAGCCTTCTATCCAGCGAGATTCGTAAGTCGTACATAGAGTATGGAGGAGCCACATCAAAAACATAGACCGGGTGTCGTCATCCGTACCTCTGGAGCGGCCCTCTTCGGTGCAAAGGTCCGATTCTCTCAAGTCCGAGCAATTCGCGGCACATCGCAACAAGGGAGAATGCCGAAATTCTGAGATGGGTGCGATCTCCGAATTGCGGTGAGCCCCGTGCCGAATCACCACACTGTATTTCTCACCAAAGGACAACAAACCAGAACAACGAGACAGAACAATAAGACAAAAACAGGCACAAGAACAAAAATAACTGACCAGAAGACAACCCAAAATACAGGCCCAATGTTTAGCTTAAGTGACTGCCACAGAAAATGTTACATCAAACACAAAAATTATCACAGAAAAAGTGACAGTAAACGCTCAAGAATTTAAATGCGTACATGACTGAAACGTCAGGCTCGTCAAAAAATAATTGAAGCTTGGTGAAAAAAAAAAGCGACAGGTCAAACCCCAGCGACCGGTTTTTTGCTCCTACAGCCGTGATTGAACGAGCTAAATAAGGTTCACACCCACCATGGAAAATCCATATGGCTTTAAAACCACTGCAAAATATAAAGACTGCTCGTAAATTGAAAACCTGCATACTACCGGCACGTATCCAGGTCACACACATTTCTTTCTTCAGATCTAAAACGCTGCAACAGCTCAGTTATCAATAAAAGATGACTTAAGCGTTCGCGCAGATAATCGGAGTGGCCGGAAAAGCAACAAGCAAACAGCCTTCAAGCGCCGACCCGAGTATATAAAAATGCGAAATCTTCCAAGACAGGGCGCAAAATAAATTTCAATTCCCACACACATCTTTCGTTATTTATTGATATGTTTAGAAACTCTGCCAGGCTTTTCAGCACCACTGGCCGTGCTTTCAATGCCATACCCAAGGCACCCATTCCCAACAAATCTGGCATTGTCAAGCGCTCGTTGAAAACTCTTGCAGGGTTGACCGCTTTGGCTCTTGTGGGAACCACTGGTGTGGTCACTTACAAGGTGCTCAAAGAGTCTACACCTGCTGATCAGGTCAAGCAGACCAGTACTTTTGAAAATGGCCGCAAAAAGAAAACCTTGGTTATTCTCGGGTCTGGCTGGGCATCTATTCCTCTCTTGAAGAACTTGGATACGTCTTTATACAATGTTGTGATTGTTTCGCCAAGAAACTACTTTCTTTTCACTCCGCTTTTACCTTCTGTGCCCACTGGAACTGTTGAAATCAGATCTATCATCGAGCCCGTGCGGAGCATCACCAGGAAGAAGCCTAATGAGGTCATCTACTTGGAGGCCGAGGCCACCGACATTGACCCTGTGAACAACAAGTTGACCATCCGACAATCCACCACCGTGCACTCGGGTCATTCTGGAACCGACACGGGCTCTTCTAAGCCTACCTATGGCGAGGATATTGTGACTTCGTTGAACTACGACTATTTGGTTATTGGTGTGGGTGCAAAGCCTTCCACTTTTGGTATTCCTGGTGTGGCTGAACACTCGATTTTCTTGAAGGAAGTCAGTGACTCCATCAAAATAAGAAGAACGCTAATGGAACTTATTGAAGCTGCCAACATTTTGCCTAAAGGTGACCCTGAAAGACAGAGATTGTTGTCTGTTGTTGTGTGTGGTGGTGGCCCTACTGGTGTTGAGACTGCAGGAGAACTTCAGGACTACATTGATCAAGATTTGAAGCACTGGATGCCAGAAGTGGCTGACGAGTTGAACATTACACTTGTGGAAGCCATGCCTCAGGTTTTGAACATGTTCAATCAGAAATTGGTCGATTACACTCAACAAGTGTTCAAGGACTCCAACATTAAGCTCAAGACTAATACCAGAATTCTGAAGGTTGATGCAAAGTCTGTCTTTGCAAGCCACCACGCCGAGGACGGTACACAAACCACAGTGGAGTATCCGTACGGAATGTTGATTTGGGCCACCGGTAATGCGTGCAGAGAGATTGTGGGCAATTTGAGCTCCAAGGTCGAAGAGCAAAAGAATGCTAGAAGAGGTTTATTGGTTGACGATAAGTTTTTGGTGGACGGAACTAGCAACATCTTTGCGTTGGGCGACTGCACTTTCACCAAGTACGCCCCAACGGCACAGGTGGCGTTCCAAGAGGGTATTTATTTGGCAGGCGTGTTCAAGAAGTTGGATGAGATCGACTCGTTGAAGTACAGAATCAACAATCCTTCTCCACAAGATAACTTGGCAAGACTCAGCAAGAAGTTGGTCAAGGCCGAGAGCTCCATTGAGCCCTTCCACTACAACCACCAAGGTTCTTTGGCCTACATTGGGTCCGAGAAGGCCGTGGCAGACTTGGTGTGGGGCAACTGGTCTAATATTTCATCTGGAGGCTCGTTCACTTTCTTGATCTGGAGATCTGCCTACATCTACATGTGCCTTTCAGTGAAGAACCAGGTGTTGGTGTGCCTCGACTGGTTCAAGGTATCTTTATTTGGAAGAGACATTTCTAAGGAATAGTTATAGAGATATAGAGATATAATGATTAAGAGATCGAGACAATACGAGACAACAATGTAGGGAGACAACAATGTAGTGAGAACAATGTAGTGAGAACAATGTAGTGAGACAACAATGTGCACTGAGTATCAATTGAGAGAAAAATTGAGACATGCACTGAGAAAAATTAATACAATGTGTGCTCTTCAAAACTATTCAACTAACGTGAAAAACGATTCAAACCATACTAGCAAAATTACACAAAGCAATAATTATAAGTTTCGTACCCCTTCACAATTCTTTTTTACTAAATACCAGTGTTGTATACAGGATTAAAATTTAACCAGTTTAGTTCCGTTCGTTACCCTTGATTGAAGACTTCCAAATGTAGAAGATTTAGATTTATTTTTAGATTTAGTAAGATGATTAAAAAGTGTTATTAATAATACAAAAAGTTATAAAGTAGAATCTATTAGAAGTATTTTAATTGGTAAAAGTAGTAAGATTTCAGAATATTGTATTCTAAAAGTTGTGTGAAACATTACGCCATTTTGTTCGAAGACTGCGCGAAGAGGTGCGAAACTTTTGAATTATTGGTTTGAACCATTCTGTTTTCTTGGTTCCAAACTTTCTGCGCACTGGTTTAAACCATTTTTTCTTGGTTCCAAACTTTCGCTGGTCTACACTTTTTGCCTGTAGGTTACAACGCGAGAGTGGGATACATAATTAATGCTTAGGTATTAGAAATGGAAATCCGAGAGATTATCGTCATCATCGTGCTTTTCCTGCCAATGGTCGTCTCTAGGGTATGGAGGCGAAGAAGGCCTGTGTGAATAAGACTTTCTCTCCGATGCAGATGAAAAGGTGTCCATGTCGTTGGTGGTGTACTCGTCGGCCTCCTCCTCTTCCACGTCTGAAGGGTAGTAACTCTGCTCAGCAGTGATGATCGACCGCACTTTCTGCGGCAAGCGATCGGGCCGGTAAAAGCGCAAGTCCACTCTGCCCACAATGTACAAGACATTGATGATAAATTCAAACGCACCCCAGCAAATATACATGAGAATCGGCGAGCCCGCACGGCTCAAATGGCGCGCGATTCTCTCCTGGAACAACACCACACATCTGCTGATAGACCCAATGAAAATCAACACCGTGGTGGTGAAGATCAAGGCCATCGACACATTGTGCTTTAAATTGCCTCTCTGATTGGTCAAGCCCTCCACCATATTGTAGTGGTGGTGTGTGGCGGCAATGACTCGAATGGCATGTCTATGGTTATGGTTTCTCTTCATGAAAGTCTCTTCGGCCTTTTGGGCAGCACCAGGCTGAACAAAGTAGAAGGTGGAGAAAGACTCGATCCACCACGGCTGGTACGTGTATAAGCTCTCATCCTTGGCGGTAGGGGGAAAGAGGTACGACAATGCGATCAAACTGATACTCGTTAGCGAGTATAAAACCACACACACGCCGGTGGCCATGTTAACCTTCCGCCACTTCAGGTACGAGGTTTCGCTTAGCAAGTCGATGTACGGAACAAACGACGCAAGCACCGTGCACACCACAAGAAAGCCCACCACAATGTACATGGAGATCATGACGCCCCAAAACAACTTGCGCGAGCCTCCCACGGGGTGGCGCCACGTGAAGAGCCGTTGTGCCAAGATAAGGTCAAACGAGGCAAAAATCACCGAGGGGATGATCAACAACACCTCACTGGTCAAGCCCACCTGGATCAATGTGGAGTCCTGCAGCCACGCAGCCCGCAAGGCAAAGCCGCAGAGCTTCATAGCGCAGTTAAAGGCCCAAACAAACGAGATCCAAAAGTAGTGGCCTCGGGAAAAATTGATGATGAAGATGAGGAGGTGGATGAATCCGGTGATTGCAAAAAGCACTGTGAAAATGATACTGGGAGCCAAATCCATGGGCTCCGGGTAGTCTCCGAAGAGACCCAATTGTATGCCCACTGCATACTTAAGGAACACGTCGGGCAAGTTTGGGCCCAACAAATTTTCGGTGAATTTCAAGATATATAGGATTCCTGTTCCCTCGGTGGCACCGTTGAAGAGAGGCACGAAAAAATGCAGTAGACCTTTCATAGCTGGGTATCCGTCGAAGTCGTACGGGGCAAACGATGTGTAGTTCAAGCTCATGATGAGATTGAATCAGAATGGTTGAGATGAGATTGGTTGAGGATGTATATATTAATTGAGATTGGATCTACCACTTGCTTTTTTCTCTTTTATGGATGGAATTGCTTCTGGACTGCCGTTGGTATTTATATGGACTGGGCAAACGCTCAGATGCCATTGCTACATTAGGAAATATGGAGAAGCGCATATGCAGGAGTGCAGTTACCGTTTTGGGCCAAACCAAAGGGGCAGCACTTTGGGCTTGATTTTGAGGAGCCTGTGGAGATTGAAACCAGGGTTTATTCTACTGGGTCGGTCTTGGCTTGTCTGAAAGCGTTTGCTTGGTGAAGTAGCGTGGCTTCTTTCACAGGCGACTGCATATAGAACACGGTAAATATACATTCACTCGCATATTTCCTAAAGAGGAAGAGACGATTATACTGTAAGCGGAAACTTCCTAGTGAGCCCAATACACCAGGCAAGACAAGAATACGAACGAGTCTCCACACTACTAGAATTATAGTGATGATAAATCAATGGGATTATTAGGAGTATGAGTGAGTAAATTGAGTAACTCTTTTTGATACGTAGTTCAGTATAGTCATTGATGAGGAATTCAGTATACTCATTGATGAGAAGTTCAGTACACTCATTGATGAGAATGATCATGGCTAGGAATAATAACATTAACTGTCATATCTAGGCTAGGACAAAAATGCTTCCGAAGAGTTATTGAAGGTCATGATCTATGTATAGAAGGCCCCAAACAATACTGTAGAAAGTAACCAGAGTACAGTGCCAGAACGTCGTATGAGCCTACCGAGTTTCCTTTATGAAGACAACTAAAGATAAGATCATACCAATTGGCATTTATTATTGGATTAATAGAATCTCCTTGAGTTCAACTGGGGTATAAGGTACTGTACACTACTCTATACTCTATAGTACTCTATACTCTATAGTACTCTATACTCTATAGTACTCTATACTCTATACTCTATACTACTCTATACAGTATTTTTCAAAATTATTCAAACCAGTGCGACAAAATTATTCATACTAATATTTCAAAATTATTCATACCAAAGGGAAAATGTTTCCTACCAAC